>JAQIXU010000196.1:0-52181 GCA_034701245.1 Strigamia transsilvanica
CAGCGGTTGCGATGACTGGCCTGGCCCGATTTTGTTTCACTTGTATTTTTGCTGCAAAGTAAACAATTAATACAACATGTTGAGGAATCTCTCAACACGACGGGTACTGAACTGCTTGGCGATGTAGAGCGGGAGGATCAGGACAACTGGGACGAGCACGAGCACCCTCAAAGTGGCTCCGAAGATAATCATGAGCAGGGAAGAGCTGTCTGCGGTTATAATCGGCACCGAACCGTTACTATTAAATGTGTAAATTGTGTACTTAAATCATGCCTGCTTCGCAGATATCCCGAATTTCGGATTGCGTCTATTCACATCAGTTTGTCACTCCAATTTCGGACTAGAAAATGTGACTTAAACAGTTGAATTTTCGAGCTAAAACTTCTGAGCAGTGCTTTAAGCATCTCACTTGCGTCATTAAACTTCCTGTGAAGCTTGTAAGAGTCCTATTGCTTAACCATAGTTCGCAGCTTTCTAATGTATCATCGCCCAAGTCACAACCAATAACCAATTAATCGATATCACGTTATCTGCTACAATGTACAGTCGTCGTTTCAAGTGTTTTAGGCATTTAAACGCGTATGGAAATGTGAAAATATGTTTTCAATAATCTTCTCTCTTTTGTTTTTCTCGTTTGGCTATGTAAACTATAGCTTGTAAAAGCTCAAGCTGTGCCTGAAAAGTAACTCACCCTGGGAATCGAGGCTGTGCTTTCCGAGTAGATGTCTTCAGATTCCTGCACAACTGGCTATAAACTCTTTGGCCGAGTCCATCCTTCGAGCTGTGGTTCAGTTGATCTTAATTAGAAACGCAATTTTAACAACCTTTCATAAACCCAATCGATTAAATTCTACCTCATCATCCACATCGTAGAGTTTTCTCGTTTGATCATCTATGCCAGAGGTTTCCAATCTTTTTAAAATGGTGTAGCTGTTAGTAGAGTAGAATATAGTAACGTACCAGTAAGTCAAACACCAAGAATCCAAAGAAAATTAAAAATCTCCACAAATTCCAGTCAAAAATCACATAATCCAATACACCCAACCCTCAATTTACGGCCTAGATACGTCCCGGAAAAGTTGGCTGTAAAGCGAAAAGCCGTACAACGAATCAGGGGAACGTACACAGGGGGTTTTGCAGTGAAACTTGACTTCAGAAATAAGAAGAAACGAAGATAGCTTTGTGAAAAATTTACTCAAAAAAACTCCTCATCTAACCTTGATGGATACTCAATTTCCGAGCCAGAGTTCGGACCCGCGAGTTTATTTTGCATCTACTCGCCCGTTTTCAGAAGATTTTGCTGTTAAGAAACTATTTAAGACCCTAGTTTGACCAGAACTCAAATAAACAGCAGAATAGCTGCGGATATTGTTTGTATACAATTCCTACTGAAGAAAATGAGTGAATAATGAAGAATTTACACGATTATGCCAAATCTTTCAAAATTAACATATTTGCCAAACGGTAATTAAAATACAGCGCAGATATTTATTCTTTTTGTAAAACTTTACTCAACAATTTATTCTGCCATTACTCGTCCACTGAAATGATTTCCGTAAGAAAATCAAATCAATCAAAAATATTTAAAAACAAAATCATCCAAAATTGAACATAATCAAAAAAAAAAATTATTCTATAAAATAACAAATGCAATTCATAAAATAGAAAATTGCAAAAGTCGCCCATAAAAATTATTTCATTAGTACAAAAAAAAAAAAAGAAAAAATTAAAATTGTGGCATGTGGCCTCCATATTCTTAAATACTATTTAATTCTAAGAGTACTCTTTTGTCTGTTGATATTCGTTAACATTAAACTAATATACGATGTCAACAAATCGTCCATTTTGTAACCCTGCAAACAAAACCAAATAAGTAATCTTTTAAACAAACAAAAACACAAATAATAAATTACCAACGAAGTTTCGCACAAGAGTTTACTTCCGCGCACTAAATTGCCAATCGTCATGTGAAAGTACGTATTCCCACTACTCCAATTAGAAATACGAGTAAAGGGATGCGTCACCAATATTTCCTTCGAAAGAAATAAGCAATTTAACTTTAAATTCAAAAATAAAAGTTAAAAAAATACCTTAGTATTTGGATCTATGAGGCTCACGCCTTGTTTATTGATGGCAATTAGTAGATGTTCATTATAATTTGGATCTGTGGATTGTTTAACTTCGAAAAACGCCGAGCCAAACGTTGGCCAACCATAAATTATTTTCAAAAAATTAATTTTTGCATCTTCGGGTGACAAAGCGGCATCTTGGTTATACGCCGCGACTATCGCTTTCTTCCATTCGTTCGAACTCTGAGCTTTGACCAAATCTCCGGGTAAAAGTTCTCTTAAAATTTGCCTGAAAACATGTAAACATAAATGTATTTAGTAATCTGTGTTTCAATTCTCTAATTAGCACCTACTGAACAGCTTGTAATTCCTGTTTGCTTTCACCAAACCGCACTCGATAAATCAGAGCCGCCAACTGCGCCGCTTCCTCTTTATTACATTTGTGATAACCCCGTAGAAGTTTAGGTAATTCCTAAATTTAAAAAATATATTTGTAAAAACTTCAACCTCAAGTTGCTTAGTTCGACATCTTACTTGATGATAATGAAATATAATATCGGCATTTCGATCTTTCCCCGGTACCGTATTGGTCCATAACTTTTTCATAAAAAATACTTGATAGGTAAATTGCGGAGTAATACCTAAACAAAAAAAGCATTTTTAGACGTAAAAATTGAAAAATGCGGTCAAATTCGCTTACCGTCTCTGGTGGGTCTAGCTTTTTTAATCCAGTCGGTTAGATGACGAACAAAATCGAAAAAGAAATCGGTTTCCGGCACACTTATCACCTTATCTGCAATCTTGACGAACAAACTAAACCCTTCCGACCACTTCAAATTCAATCGTTGGGCGATGTTGCTGCAGAAATCTCTCGCTTTTGTACTCGAATCAACTTCGAAAGCCTAAATTAAATCGTTTTCACACTCTGCACACTCGGCTAAAATTCTATTTGACAAATAACCTCGTCCGTGTCGTCTGGAAAATACACTTTGTGGAATATCTGCGTCGTTTTGTGTTGAATCGCTTCGACTTCCACTTGGTGCGGCGGATACTTCCGTTGTCCATTCCTATCATCAAAATACAATCATTAATAATAATCTTTTGGTCAAATTTCGATTTTACTTGAGTGTTTTCTGCAATCTCTGCAAAGAATCGACGGCAATCGGGTGCCGTCTGGTGCGCAGGAAGAGCGTAAGTTCTCTCATGAGTGACTGACTGCACGCGAACAAACCTGTGGCCAGCCACATTAATTCCCAACCTCGTTCTTCACTCAGCCTTCAAATATTGATCGATTTAACGACGACAAATGTTAAATGAATTGTTTGCTGCAAACCTGTTTCTATTATCCGTCAACTGTTTCATTATTTGGCAATAAATTTCATCTCTCATTATTTCCTATTGAACAATTCGCTCGTAAATTCATTTAAAAACGAAAATTATTATTATTTTTACATGTTTTAAAGGCGCTTCAAATATCTGATCCGTCAACTCATTTCCCGTTCGCGTCCTCTTGGATGGCAGATCGCCCATATATTTTAAAGTACGTAAATTAATCATTAAGGCTAAACGAATACATCAACAATTCACGTTAAATTCCATTGAAAGGATATAATTGAAGGCAAAACACGAATCGCGACTCAGTTCTTCTTTATTCACCAATTTCTTCAACAACGGCTGCTTGATTGGCTCGCGGAAATGACGCCACAAATCGTCTTTATCTTTCCGTCTCGCGCTCGAAAGAGTTAAGCTTTTGCTTAATGATTTTTTCGGCGGCGGTCTAAAGTGGTCGATAGCAAATTCTTCTAAGGTGTGAGGCTTTTCGTGCACTTCCACACCGTTCATTTGACTCGTGTTCAAAATTCTTTTCTTTTCGCTGCCATCTTGCGTAAAAAGTGACTAAAATAAAAGAATAATCAGTTGATTGTAAACTCGAAACATACCGAGACGTTTTTACGCACCAAAATCTCGACGGACGGCTTCGCATTGGCCGGCAAAACGTACACGCATTCGGCGGGAAAGTCGCCTTTCTCCGCCGTTCTTTCGCACCGTCCGACGCACCAACCAGAGTTAAGTACCATTTCACCCGTGTTATCATCCTCGAGAATAATTAAATCTCCTTGATTGAAGTTCAGAAACGAAGAACCGTCTGCGCCAATTTACAATTCATTAATCAAATTGATTTGAGCAAATTAATCTATCCGTTAATTACCTATGGCTTTATAGTCCTGCAACGCTATAACGAATCTCGATCTTTTCTTAAGTCCCTCTAAGAAATATGTAACCAAGTCGCGAATATCCTCCGAGTTTGGGCTTTGAAAGGTAAATTCCTCTCCTCGCACTGTGGCCAATGTAAATGTCTGCATCAATAATTTGTCGGCCCTTATGAAAGAAAAAATGATAAAATTCAAATCCACAATTAATTCCGATCGATTTTCTCTCACTTTTGACTCGAAATTGAGGTAATTTCGGGAAAAGATAACTCCAACAAAACTTGTTCCTGATCGTCCACAACATAAACTCCGGTCCAATTGACCGCAATTATGACGTCGTTCTTGGGTAAATTGGGACCCGACGACCTGAATGCTTCGTAAAAGCGCGAAAAAAGCAACGGCCATTTATATTTAGCATAATTTACGATATCTTCTTTCACTCGAAGACCTCCAGCCTTCTCCTTGTAGTAATAACTCTAAAACAACAACAAAGATGATCATTTTTCCAATAAAAGAAATTACACAAACTACGCACTTTTTTAAACGCATTCATCACCAACGTTCCCCACCTCTCGACGCCCTGCTCGTTGCCTTGTAAGCAATAATCGGGAATGTAATTCGGCATCAAACCGAGCAAACGCTCGCTGTTCATCTCGGTGCCGAACTCGATGTAATACTGCTGCGCGGCTATCATCGCTAAATCCTCCTCTTTATCGCAACGATATTCGCCGAATTTCACGCCGCGCACCACTTGCTGGTAAATCAGATTAGTCGCCGAGTTGTCTTCCGAAGCGTCGTGCCACGGCGTGAATATTTCCTTGCGGAAGAAAAGGCGCCACGGTGCGTTTCGTTCCTGCGCGCCTTGTTCTTTAGCGTACTGCTCGCATTGCGATATCGCGTCCATCACGTGGTCGCCTCCGCTTCCCAACGACGACACCTGAATCAAAATCGATCAGTAAATTCGTTTCGAATTATTTTCGCGTGACAAACTTTATCGAACAAAGCGATGTAGAGAGAAAAACCGAATTGATCTTTGAGTCCGATTTTATCCGCCAGTTGGTTGCACAGTTCGCGCGCCGTCGTCGCCGAATCCGCTATCAACGTGATGGTGTTTCCGTCCATGAAAGTTATCGGCAACATGAGCGGCTTTTTCGATTTAGTCGCTTGTAATTCGAGCCAACTCGGCGGCTGGTTGCGCACCCCGTTCATGAACGTTCTCTTTAACCTGTCCTCGCAATACGGCGCGTAACCCGGCGGCCCGTCGCGTATAAACGATCGAAGATATTTCAAAAACTAAAAAAAAAATTTCGTGTTAAAATTTAATTTTGATTTGGATTTTAATTTTGATTTACTTTTTCGGAAGGAGAAAAACAACCGACGCACAACGACAACAAAATCCAACCTCTCGCGTGCGAACTTTTACTGTGGTTGTTGGTCAACTGCTTGCAAATTTGACAATAAACTTCATCCCTTAGTTCCGCTCGTAGGATTCCATGGCCGATTATAAAATGCAGCTTCTCTAGGTTGGACGTGGGCCTCGACTCTAGCCATTGGCTGTAACTTTCGGCCGCGTCGTCGTTGTCCTCCTGTAGAGTCTTGCGCATGTTTTCGGTCAATTTGTTTTTTCTTTTAAGCGTTAAGGAGATTAGTTGTTTGCGTAAACTTCGCGGTTTCTCTTTGATGTGCTCGCTGTTCATTTGGTCCTGGTACTCTTTGCTTTTCACGATTGACCGGCCCATAGTTCTACCCAATGTTTCGGTGACTTTGGTCATCACGGATGTGTTGTCGCGAATCGAACTCTGGTAAAATTTCGGTTCAGTCAAGTCGCCCATAAAACGCAGGATAGTAATCCACAACGCCAACGCAGCCTGGAACGAAAAAAAATTTCAAGAACATTGTTTTCTCGCATAATGGTCGATTTTATCACCATGGTGTCGCCAGATGTTTGTAAACTCAAAAGCGGCTGTTTCAGCGCTCTCTTCATGTACTGATGATTGACGTTTCCTTGGAAATAAGTTGTAGCAAACTTCTGGAATTTATATTCGCTCAAATCTTTCTCGTCGTCTACGAGTGTTGGCAAAGCGCCGTCAGTATCTGGACCGGTAAAAACGGTCGCGCGTTGTGGCGATTCTATGTCCTAATAAAAACAAATAAAGAAATAAATATATATTCAAGTAAGCGTGAAATGTCACGAAATACCTTAAACAAACCCGAAGGTGCCTCGTCCGACGAATTTGGTGGTAAAAAACCGAATAATCCATCAATTATTTTGTTGTCGTCTAACGGCCCGTCTTGGCGCCGCTCTGCGTCTTTAAGGACTGCTTTTTTCTGCCCGAGTTTTATCTTTTCCTCTTTTTCCGCTTCGTTGAAAGTCTTGTCAATTTCGTGCAGTCTGTCTCTGTACTTCTGATCGGCCAATTCTTTCGCCTTTCTCGAATTCATTTGCTTGGCCAAAGCCCGCTCTTCTTGATCTCGGATTCTCAACGCTTCCAAACGATGCCTGTTTTGCATTCGTAATTTCCGGTAATTTCTCTGCGCAATTATCCGCCTCACCCACGATTGTATTTTGATGGTGGCTCTTGCGCGACGGACGAAATATTTGCGAACTAAATAGCCCCTACATTGGGCCTGAAAATGACAGAAAAAAAAACAATCAACAAATAATTTTAATGTTTGTAAAATTAAACCTGTAGAGCAGTGACGTTTCCACGTAGTATTTTGAACCGATTTGATAAAACTCGGGATCTCAGAAGAGCCTGGAGTCGTAGAAAACCGACCCGCATCGCGAGGAATCGTTTCCGTTGCGCGTACGTTCTCCAAGTCTTTTGTATTAATCTGGCGCTGCTTCTCATACGCAGAAAACGGCGTCTCAGTACCCATCCTCGAATGCACTTTTGTAAAATAAGGATTTTTCGAGTTAAAACTCGATCTCGTTCTTGTTCCAGAAACAGATCGTGCGCGTCCTGGAACGGAATAAAGTGGAAAATTGTTTACGTGTTAAAATTGCACTCGTCGAGTTTTGTACTTTTAGAAAAACTTTGGTTTTTCCCAATTGGTAATCCGCTTTGGCGAGAACTTGCGAACAAATTCTCGTCGTAGCTGCGTAACAGTCGACTTTGTGCGACGGCGGAACCCCGGGAATGAGAAAGCGATATCGATCCACGAATTCCTTAAATGTGTGACGAATTGGATAACCGGCGCGACGAATCCGAATCGTCTCCATCATTCCCGAGTAGCGGAGTTGTTTACAGCACAGCTCACGATCAAACATCTAAAATATAAATATATTTAGAATTTATTCCACGCACAATTTGTTCAAAAACACGAGTCACCATCGGTTTTTTAAGCTCGTTGGGCTTTATACACCGAATAAAAAATGGCTGACAATTGCTCAGTGTTCTCATTAAACTATCCAAAGACTTTTTAAATTGTGCGCTAAGTGTTGGTGTTCGTTTTCTCGTCTCCGAGCCCTAAAATAAAAACGGTTTTGAATAAAATGCTAAATATTTGCACGAGTACTAAATACCATTCCAATATCCTGGTAAAAAAGTGACTGCAGAAACTTATTTGTTGTCAGTTGGACTAATTGTAGTAAATCTGCACTAAATGTATCTCGATTTTTGTCCAAAAATCCTAGACACAACAAATTATACGTATAAAAATAAGCGATTCGTCATTAAATGGACAATTTCCAACCTCTCGTGTCGTAAAACACAACTCCGGCAAAATGATTCAAGCCAAACGAAGTATTGATATCGGATTTCGGTTTCAAATAATTGCGGTTGTTGCCATGTTGTTTGTGAAGTTTGTTTAACAACGTCTGGTCAGTGCCCTTAAATAAATAAACAATATATATATAAAGTAAATTTACAATCGAGTAGACATAAAATGTACTTTAGGAAATTTGCTCTCCTCGTCAACAAGCGCCATAATATTCATAGGCCTAATGGCGATCATATCGAGTGCCTCTTGATTGTCCACAAACTCGATGTGTTGCCAATTAATTGCTTCTAAATTATATTCCTCTTGTTCTAATTTGAAAATATGGCGCACAAAAAACTGTTGCAGATTTTCGTTGGCATAATTAATGCAAAACTGTTCGAAACTAATTTGAAAACAAATTAAACACGAATTAAAAACATGATCTATTAGAAATTGCGCACCTATTGCGATTAAAATTTTCAAATCCAAATATATCCAACACGCCAATTGAGGTCCTAATGTAGCCAGGAGCTGATTTTGGCTTGTAGATGGCGGAATTAATTTTATTGACTATCCATATAAACATTCTGCCGTAAATGCCCTTGACGAAAGCATCCCTCACGTCTTTGGCCTGTGAGGAATTTAATGGTAAAATGACTGTGTCACCTTGAGCAAAAATCGAACGGGAAGTAAGAGCTTCAACAAATAGTTTTGGATCAACCTGGAACAGGCAGAAACTGTATAAAAATTGTAAACAAATAGAAAAATTCGGGGCCAGCTGAAGAAACCGATTTCGCTCTCGTAACATGCGGAAAAAATGCAATTTTATGCAAATAAACGCAATTTTGTGCGAAAAAAATGCACTTTCATGTACAAAAATGCATTTCAGACGTATAAAATATTCTTTTTTGGTGTACGGCTGGGCTTTATGTATGAAAAAGCTGTTATTTTTTTTTTAAAAAAACATTATTTTTGCCACTCTGAGCGATGTATTTGCGGTTTGACCACGAGCCGACCCGTGAATAATATTACTTCTAATAACTTGGATGCTCTGATGACCGGTCCAGCATCCATGATGTGCGACGTATCCAAATTATCAACTACAGCTGCTCTGTATTTCACATTCCCTAAATGAAGCATGGACCCTAAAATCTTCAAAATCTCCCAAATCTCCTTATCGGAAAACAGGAGAACTTTCATCGCCGAGCGAATGTCGGAAAACTCGGCGCCGTCGTCACGACCCTCGCAGGTGATGTTTCCACCTTGAGTGAGATAGTTGTAATGAGTGGCATCTTGGAGTTCCAGTTTATTTTTCTCATCCCTCGATAGTCCGCTGAGCATACAGTAAAAAATGTGATAATTTCTTTCGTTTTGTGCCTGGTGAAACATGTAAAAACGGTCAAAAAGGTCAAACAAAGTCAAAAGATCAGTCATTCAATTTACCTGGCTAATTAACCGTGACTTTTCAAGCAAGTACTGCTCTATCCGAGCGCCTTCGATGATCCCTTGTTGATTAAAATGAATATCAATATATTTTCCAAACCGGCTTGAATTATCATTGCGAATGGTCTTCGCATTGCCAAAAGCTGCAATTTGAATAATTTGATTAATTTCAATAAATAAAGATGTGAAATGTCAAAAACCTTCTAAAATCGGGTTCGCTTCGAGAATTTGTTGCTCGATCCAAGAATGTTGACCACTGATAGCAGCTAAAAACTGTAGAATTAATTTTGTACTTTCTGTTTTACCAGCTCCACTTTCACCACTAAAAAAAATAATTTTCTTTTAAATTTATTTTTTTAAAAATGGAAAAAATATTAATAAAAAAATACCTAATGATCACGCACTGATCCTGCGCGAATCGTTTCATATTCGTGTACGCATTGTCACCAATAGCAAAAATATGCGGCGGCAATTCTCCAATTTTCCTGTCTTTGTACATTTTTATTTGATCTGCCGTATAAATTGGTAAAATCTGATACGGATTAACAGCCACCAAAATCGACCCCGTGTATGTCTTCAAAAAAAAAAAAATAAATAAATAAATAAATATAAATTGGTAAAATTATTTCTTTTCTTAAATTATTACTAACATAGATAAGATTTTCATTATATCGAATAAGTAAATTCCTCAAAATTCCAGCTTCGTGAAGATCGCCCAATGATATCATATCTTCCACACCTTGAATCGATGATGGATGCATCGTTTTGATCCTTCGATCTGTTGCAATCCATTGTTCCTGCACAATAAAAAAATAAAGTAGAAACAAATCCATTAACTACACGCTCAATTATATGTAACGAATTCGAAATAATCCTTTAATTGTCAATTTAATATCGCCTGACCTTGCCGTCATCATTGATGACCTGAATTCTCCTTCCTTCAGAAGAAACAACTCGAGCACCAATGGCAACATCAAACTCCCTGCCCGAAGACGGCTCGATCCAAATATAATCTCCCTGCAATTAAATTATAAATACAATATAAAAAAAATATAAAAAACAATTATAATTAATGGTCTCGCAACAGATTACAAAGGCAAATCTTCTTAACGCACACAATATTTCCCACATCACTTACCCTAGGTTCAGTTTTTGTGTGCATTTCTTTAATTCAATTTATAAATAAAACTGTATTGAGTTGAAACTGAGTTGAGTGTATCACAGGAACAAGGGACTGACACATCCCAGTCATGCATACTTGACTGGTTTTTGTGTATGGACCTAGTAAGGTCTTGCTTGAGTGACCACAGCACAA
Source organism: Strigamia transsilvanica (assembly GCA_034701245.1). Classification (NCBI taxonomy): domain Eukaryota; kingdom Metazoa; phylum Arthropoda; class Chilopoda; order Geophilomorpha; family Linotaeniidae; genus Strigamia; species Strigamia transsilvanica. The sequence goes on from JAQIXU010000196.1 coordinate 10,740, forward strand.
CATATATTAATTTATTATTTATTAGCTCCATCAAAATGTTATTAATTCTAACAGATAATAAAGTGTTTCCGAAATATTGATGTATTCGGTTTTTTTTTCTTCCTATTTAATTCGTATTTAATGCCAGCTTTTATCAATTGGTTAGGCCTAGGTTTTGTTAGGCCTAAAGTGAAAAGGGTTTAAAAGTTCTTAATTAAATAAAGGGACTGAGGGCAGACAACAGGAAGTAAAGATCAGAGACACCATTTCCTGCTGGATTTTTTTGTTGGAACACAGGTAGAAGTGCATAGTTTGTGAATAGCTTAAAGCAAATGGCAATGATTAATAATCAAGTTGAGTTACACCTTGTGTTAGTTCATTTCATTTAAACAAAAGACAAAAACATTAAATGTTTTAAAATGTAACAAAGTATGGTTTGGATACAATTTTATTGTTATATGATTAAGTTAATCATAATTTTCCCCCAAAAAAATTAATAAGTAAATAAATTATCATGATAATTTTTGAATTTTATTTTCTGTGGGAATATAATGTCATATTTTTTTCTTCTTTTAAATGTATTACATCAATTATAAGTAGCATTAACATGCTGAAAAATAGAACTGAAGGATTTTCAAAACAGATGACCTCAAATGATTACAACCTGGAAAGACGGGGGGAAATATTCGATTAAATTACCAGTTTCCTTCAAATTGTAATTTGAAAATATTTTTATCTTGTAATCATAAAAATAAAAAATAAAAATAAAAACCAATAAAAATAAATCGCATGAGAAACAAATGGAAAAGAATTCCTTTTTATTCTTTCTTTCTTCTTGTTGTGTTTACATAGGTTTACATTCGGTTTACATTCGGTTTTAAGTGTCGTAAAATAGGGACAAACTGCAATGGCGTGAACTTCCGGTTTAAAAGTGCGGGATTAGGGTGTCATGGTTCCAATGATTAGAGTGCCAATAAGACTCAAGTTTTCATTTTAACGAGAAAAAAAATGTATGGTGTAATATATTGAGGCCAAGATTGAGATAGATTGTATCTAAATAAACATTTATAAAATAAATAATCGCCGCCATCATTATCACGCATCGCTGTTGTTATGTATATGGGTGTTGGTTATGTATTAGCTTATCTCCATAATGGCACCACCCAGAAATGTCATTCTGACACTTCCAATTACTCAAAACAAAGACACAAATGCATGTCTTCAACGAGGAAATGCACATTCAGGCTGGGGATTAATTTATTGCATTAAACTTCGAGATATTTCCACTTTTTCTTCTTCTTGTTTACTTGTCTGATTTATTTTATTACAGCATGTTTTATCGTGTGCAATAAAAGATTTTACACTGGATATCTAATCGAAAATACCTATTATAGATCTTTTGTCTTTAATGATTGTTTTTTGCTTTTTATTTTTATTTATGTTTATTTATGCAGATTAAACATTTTTTCTTTCATTCTTCCAATTAATGGTGGTTAGACTCTACTTCCGCATAGACAACATGCACATTTTCTAAAATTTGCATGTTTTAACGCTTTATCTTAGCCAATCATAAGAGTAAACATGTTCATTTACATAACATCAAAATCCTAACACAAAAAAAGACCTCATAGGTAAACGCCCTAAAAATGGGTCGATTAACCTTCGCATTGAAACTGCAACTCTTACTTTATTTATTTTCATCCATTACCAGCCCGAAATAACTTTAGACTTTAACCATGGAACAAATTAAACCTGTTACATGTACAAATAAAAAAGATAATAAAAATAAAATACATACCCTTGTGACTATCACCATTTTGCTGGCGTTTTTTTTCTTATAACATTAAAAACACCTAAAAAATAAATAAAAAATAAAAATACAAAAACAATGGAATTATTATAAATGAATTTAAAACTAATTTATTTAATGGCACTTGTTTTGTATCTTTTTTTTCTTAGTGACTCAGATTGCAATGACAAGATCAAGGCACACTTTCTAGGTTTACTTATTTTATAGCTGGTTACTCAAGCAGCCTCAAAGTCATTACCACAATCAAATAGCGTGCAATTTGGGTTTGAGGTTTCGAGTCTGAGCTTGTGATTAAGAAAGAAAGTGCTTTCAACAATATTTAGACCGGTGTAAATCACTTTCGGAGAAAATTCAAAAAAATATCCCCATATAACGAGCTAAGTTTTAAAATGGCGTAATGCGTTGTCATGGTTACCGAGATATTATCGTAGCAATAATCAAATAATCAAGAACGATAATAATAATAAAAAAAAACTTAACGCTTTAATAATAAATGGCAGTAAATTATTATGAAATTTATTACGAAATTTGATAAGAATGTGAAAAGAAAAGAAAGAAAAACCGGAATTTCTTGTGGTAAAAATAAAAATCTAAAAACGCGGATTTGAAATTTGCTGTTTTTAAATTTTATTTTATTTATGATTTAAACTTTCACTTTTTTGTTAGTTTGATCATTTTTTTCCGGAACGTATTAACTTTTTATGCTTCAATAACCTCTTCTGACCTGATAAACTTTGTTAACACCCGGACATAATTGAAACTTGATGTAAATAAACCATTAATAGATGCAACTCATGCAAATTTGAACTTTTTGTTTTTACGTGTTTGTTTAATTTAAAAAATCAGATTATTGACCCAACCCATCCTATCCCATCTCATCCACGTGTCAAAGATCTGTTTTTGCTGGAGACGCTCAACACGCAGGGCGAGATGGCTACTTTTAGCACGTCGGCAAAAAGAATGTGATAATGTTGAGAATAAATAAAAAAAAGTTGCTTTAAATCGGTTCGAATAAATAGAGAGGAAATTTCGCTTACCTGTTGCTAAATTTACATGACTTTCCCGGCGCCGATTTCGGTTAGAATCATGTGGAAATGGGTACAAATCCGCGAAACATGATGGAACACAATCCTAAGACGAGTCGGTTTCGAGTGTTTCAAGTTAATTCGTCATAACGAAGTTCTCAGGTGGGTCATCGAACAGGTGGAAAAAGCTAGACCGCACTGACGAAAATCGTGAACTTTGAATGTTAGTTTAAATGGTAGAAAATTGAATGTAAGAAATTTAAAAATGTATATTTTTAATATTATATTTTATAAAATACATTTTATTTTATTATTATTAGCGTTTCCGGTTTGCGGATGTTAGTTTTCGTTTTCGGTTAACACATAAGAAAATTGTAAAGCAAATTTTGGTTAAACGTGTTTAATATACATGTATATAATAAAAAAAATGTTTTTTAAATATTATTTATTTTAATTTCAAAAGTAATTTTATTTTAATATAAAAATATTCCAGCCCGGTGTTTTTCTCAATTTCCGATTTGTAGTTCAGCACTCGTTGAACATGGCGCCAAAATTAAGCGGTTGAGAGTTTGCACTATTCAAGCCAAAATGAGTAAAACTAAGGATGCGGGCGTTACCGAAGGTGTTTTGGATTACCTGACGAAACAAAACAGACCTTATAGTGTGGTTGACATTGTCACTAACCTGCATAATCAATATGGCAAAACCGCCATTCAGCGATCCCTGGACCAACTGGTCACCGACGGCAAAGTGCGAGAAAAAACATACGGCAAGCAAAAAGTATACGCGATAGATCAAAAAACCTTCCCAAAGGTCGACGAACAAGAGTTGAAATCGATGGATTTAAAAATCTCCGAATTAACACAACTTTTAAAAAGTAATCAACATAACTCGACAAATTAAAAATGTCCATCAAAATAACTAAAAACTTGACAATTTTTACAGCTAGTCAAGATAAACTCAAAGTTCTCGACGCCAAACATTCGTCGTTAAGCTCGGAATTGAGCATGCCGGAAATTGACAAGCAACTTGAAAAATATTCCGCAGAAAACGAAGAAATGGCTAAAAAACTAGACCAACTACGAAGCAACGACGATCTAATTTCACCCAAAGAAAAAGACAAAGTAACCGAAGACCATAAGAAATATGTAACCGCGTGGAAAAAGAGGAAGATGATTGGAAACGAAATGCTCAACGGTATATTGGAGTCGTATCCAGCCAATAAGAAGGCGCTGTGTGAAGAAATCGGCGTGGAATTGGACGAAGATGACGGCGCAAAACGTCCCAATTAATTTTTTCATTTATATTCAACCATTTATTACAATAACTTAGACATAATTTGTACTGAACGGGTGAAAATTTTGCTGCATGTCAATCGGATGGAATGAAATCGAATTAAACTGAACATTTACAAGCGTTTATTATACTAATCCGGACCACCTTGGTAAATAATTCGACCATCCTGCGTTTTCACCATCCATTTCTGCATTATCTGCGGTAAAATGAAAATTAAAATGATTGGATTAACGTTGAAATCGAGTCGTAAACAAACCTCCTTTTGCTATGATAGTCAATCCGTTTCTCTCTTCCGGACTTAATTTTAACATCATCGTAAGAACGGGAACCAATCTTTCACGTTCGTCGCCGCAATTTAAAGTCAGAAACTGTGAATTAAATAAATATATAGTTAAAAAATAAATTTTTCAAGAAAATGTTCTAAATCGAAAAGAAACACTTCGAAAAATTATTTTCTAGAAAATTCACTTTTAAAACGATATTTTTCAAATATTCCATGTTGGCTGCGTGTTTGTCACGTTCTTGGTTCCTTTCCAACCGTCTGATTTCCTCTTTCAACACCTTAGTTTGTTCCGAAAGCCGCAAATTTGTTGCCTCGCTTTCATTTAACAACTGAAAACGTCAAGAAAAAAAATTTTTAAAAGAAACATTTTTAAAAAAAAAAATAATTTTAAAAAACAAACTTCAGTTAAATGATCAATTTTCTTCGAGGAACTTAAAAGTCGCTGCTCCACACTCTCGAATTCCTCGTGAGATGCGCTTGTGCCGACTGCTCAAATAAATTCAAATGTATGAAAATTATTATTTTCTTTCTTCATTGAAATTATCTCACCGGAGGTTTTTGCATTCAAAAGTTGCTCCAGTGAAAATTCCGTCGATATATTATCGTAATTGTATTGAATCGGTGTGTTGGCGCCGCGTTCCGTATTCTCCGATCCTTCCCCCTCCTGTCTTTCCATAGACGCAATGTCAAAAACCTCGTTTTCGTCGCGATTTATCACCTTCTGGTGACTCCTGCTCACTTCGAATTCGGCCGAAACCAATTTCACTTGCAAATCAGACACCATTCGATCCTTTTCTTCTCGCAAAGTTCTGATCTGCTCTTTATACGTTTCGACAATCACGTCGTTTTGAAATCGTAATTGCTGTAACGCTTCGCCGTGTTTGCGCTTCAATGCCATTTCGTCCGCGTACATATTATCCAACCTAAAATAAAACGAATATTTAATTAATTTATAAATTTTGATTTTATTTTAAGTAAAAATTACTTTTCATTTAATAATTTTTCATTCGTCAGCAATTCCGCAACAGCTTTTTCATGCCGGGTCACCAGTCTGACGTATTCGTCTTGCAGCGTTTCTTTTTCCGTCTTCAACGCCGTCACTTCTTCGTTGACCTCGTCCAGTTTCAACCTCAACTGACCCAAAGCTTTTTCCAAATATTCCTTTTCACAAACGTCGATTTCCTGCTGCGTAACTGCGGACGATTTCTCTTTCTGCTGCTTCAAAACGCTGTGAACACGGACCTAAATCGACGAAAATTTAATTAAAAACAAATTCAACCGAAATCGAAACCCCGAAACGAACCTTATAGCTTTCGAAATCAGCTTTGCATTCTTTATATTCGTCGCGTGAAATGTCTAAATCTTGTTGCAACGAACCGATGCGACTTTCGAGCGCTTCGACGATCCTCTGCCGCGATTCAGTCATGGCCGCCATGGTCTCCTGCAGCTGGACGTTCGTGCCCAGAACCTGCGCTAATTCGACCTGCATCGACTCCATTCTGTTTTTGCACGTTTCCACTTCGCTTTTCATTTGTGTTTCGATCTCGTTGCGCTCGCAGTTCGACTTATTCAACTCGGCCAACTCTTTTTTCGACTTCACCAATAATAGTTTCATCTTTGCGCAACGATCTTCGTTTTGTTTTCTCTGCTTTTCGATTTGGTTCAGTTGCACCTTGAGACCATCGAGCGTTTCGTCTTTCTGCTTCATTTCCCTTTTCAACGTGTCCATTTCGTCGTTTGATTTCTCGATTTGTTGATTCAAATCACTGACCAGTCGTTCGTAATCGGCAAATTCGAGATTTTCTAATTTTTGCTGCTTCATTTGCTGCAAAATTGAAATTAAAATAAATACAAATAAAATAACTTTGGAGGCACAAACACACGCACTAATTGCGCCAATTCAAATTGCGACGTGATTTTCGCGTGCGATTCCTTCTCCTGCTCCAATTGCTTGGAAATTGAATTGAACGAGTCGGCGAGTCTCTTTATTTCCGTCGTTAATTCGTCGTTCCTCGTCTTCAATTTTTCTTTTTCGTACGTCGACACAGAAACTTTGGCGTTTAATTCATTTATGATTGTCTGTAATATGAATAAATATTGTGCAAATTAAATGTTTAATTTTCAGTTGTAAATTTTGCGTACTTTGGTTGCATTTGTATCACTCTTGCTTAAATCCAAACCGGCTTTTAGGTCGACTAGTTGCGCTCTCGCTATGGCTAAATCCATCAGAGTTTTGTCCGATTCGGTCTTGTAATTTAAAGCTAATTGTTTTTCTTCGTCTATCGTTCCCTATTTATCAAAAAATTTGCTTCGTAAATTACACTGCAATTTAATTTTTTTTTAAATATCCGACTTTATAGAATTGCTCCATTTTATTAAATTCATCTAAACTTGGCCTTTGTAGTAAACATTCGTTTTCGTCTCCCAGTTCTTTTAATTTGGTCCGCAAATCTAAAAGCTGTAATAAAAACAATAATTTTAAATAACCTTAAAAAACATGCTTTTTACTTCTTGTTTCAGTTCTTCTTTCATTTTCAGTTCCTCATTTGCACATTCGATTCTTTTTTCAAGTTGCAGCACTTCAGTTTCAAAAATTCTCTCTCTGTTATCCAACTCGGTCGTTAATTTCGAGTTTTCATCTAACAAATCGTCTAATTTCGTCCTCAGACATAAAACCTGAAAAATAATTCGAATTTCGTCAAATAATTTACTCAGAAACCAATTCCGATTGTGTTATTAATCGTTTGTTTACTTCGTTTTTCATATCTTGCATTCCGGAATCGAAAACATCAGTCTGGTCTGAAATCATTTCGCAATTGCTTTGGAAATTCGTCTTGAGAAATTCGATTTCTTTCTCCAGTAGATTTTTTTCCGATTCAAAAGCCTCAAATTTATTTCCCAATTCATTTTTTAAATTTGCATTCTCATCTACCAAATCCCTTAATTTTGACTCCGATTCCTCTACCTGTAACAGTAATTAATTTTAATAAAACTAAAATAAAACAAACAAACAAACAAAAATAATTTTCAAATCGCATTTACTTCGTCGCTCATTTCTAGTACACGGCGCTCCTGCTGGGAAATTATTTCGCATTTTATTTCCAATTCCGATTTTACAATCCCTAAAGTGCTCTCTTTATTTCCCAATTCCATTTGCAACTTGGAATTTTCCTCCACCACTTGTTGATATTTATTTTCAATTTCATCGCGCAATTTTTTGGTGAGTTCCAGGTGAATTTTCGACTTATTCGCCTCCATTTTGCAGAGAAACAATTCCTCGTCCTTCAGTTTATTATATTCATTATGCAACGCATCTAAATCACTTTTCAGCTTGTCGTTCTCGTCTTTAGACGCATCGACGTTCGAATATTTCTCCCTCAGTTCCAAAATCTCGACGTTTCTGTCTTCGAGTTGGAACGACAACTTCTCAACTTCGTTCTGCAAGTCGCCAAACTTATTTCGGGCCGAATTTAACTTGTTTTCGAATTCGTTTTCCTGCTTTTCGGGATCCAAGCATTCGTGCAAAAACTCCATCAACATATTTTCCCTCTTTTTCACATTCTCCGACTCCGATTTGTCGTCTTGGGACTCGTTGAATTCCTCCAGTTTGGCTTTCAGTTCGTCGACTTCAAACTCCGCGCCTTCGAGCTTGTTTCTACAATCGTCCAACTCGCTCTCGAGTTTCTGGATCTGATCAAACACCGAACAAGATTCTTCCCGCTGCTCTTGGAACAAAAGTCGATCCCGTTCGACGGTCGCGTTCTCCAACTCGCCTCTGAGCATCACATTTTCCTGCTGAATTTGCTCCAATTGCAGCAAAAGTTCCTCTAAATCTTCGTCTTTGGTCTGGTTTTCTGATAAATCTTCTAAGGAATCCTTCAGTACATTTTTCTCGTCCGTAAGTTTATTCAATTCGGCTTCCAGTCGCGTTTTATCACGAATTAAAACGTTAATCGCGTCAATTTTCGCTTCTATTTCACTATCGGATGTTTTTTTCAAGTTTTCGAGATTCGATTTCGTTGAGTTATTTTCCTCGTATTTCGCCATCAAATTCGAATTTAATTCTTCAATTTCGCTCTTTAAATCGGCATTATCGTTGAGGATACTCAATTTCTCATCCTTTAGCATTTCTAACTCGGTTTCATTGCTTCTTAAATTCGTATTTTCATTCGTTAAAGTTGAAATTTCGTTTTGTAAGGAATGTACGGTCGTTTTCAGAGTATCTTCCTTCATTTTCATACATTCAATTTCTTCTTTGGCTTCCTAAAAAAATAAAAAATAAAAATGTAAAGACTGAAATAAAAACATAAAACAAATTACATTATATTTTCTAATAACGTCAACACCATCGTCCACATCTTGTTTGTGCTCGGAATTTTCCTTCAATTAAATTAAACAAACGCATAAACTTATTTAATTCGACAACTTTACGTAACTCACTTTAAGATTTATCACTTCCTGCTCCAAATTTGTATTCTTTTCCTTCATTTCTACAGAATAAAAAAATAAATTAAAATAAATTAATAAATTCAATAAAAAATAAAAACATTCGATTTACCATCGCATTTCTTTTTCGCCTTCTGCAACAACACGACGTATTTCTTAATCTGCTTAATCAAATCATCTTTCGACGCGTTTTCCAGCTACAATAAACAAAACAAATAAATTACATAACAGCCATTATTATTAAAACAAATAATCGCCATACGAAACTAGCAGCTGACTTTCCCTCTTCCTTCGGACTCTCGTTCGAGCTCGCGAACGTCTTTTCATTTAAAGACATTTCAATCACATCTGACCAAATTAAAAACCGATTACGCAGCTGTCATTACGAACCAAAACAACAACAATAACCTACTTATGGAAATCAAAATCAGGAAATCAGCCCGAACTTTACGCGTCGATAAAACATCACCTAATATATAGATGGCTCGATCGCGACCGGTTTCGTTCCTGGCCACCTGTTGGCAGAATGTTCAAGCAGAAAGATGCGAGTACCCATAATTCATTGCAGATTGACGTCGTCGTGTTACATTCCTCGCATTTTTAAGTTGTCTTGTTTTAGGAAGTTTGTCTCGCTCTTTTCTGTTGCTTTTCCCCGCCGTTTTTCACCACTCGAGGATTATTTCGCCGGTAAATCGACTTCCGATCGCGTTTTTCACATCTTGATCATTGAGGTACGCTCGCGAATCAACTTTATTTTTTCAATCTTTTTTTTAAATTGTTGATAAAAGTTGTGATTTATTGATCAACATTTTAAGTTTTGTTCGAATTCCAACTTAAAAAGTGCGATAATCGGCTAATTAGTGGCACCCATCGGTGCTGGCGTCAACCGACAACAAATTAAAATCACTTAAACATTTTAATCCATCCTTATCGCATTATATCATCATTATTAAAGCAGCGCTTTAATTGTAACAACTCAAAATGGCCGAGCGCACAATCGAAGATGGCTGCCATTCCTATCAACAGTTATTTTTGAAACACAACTATTCAATCGCAAAATTTGTCGATCCAAACTGTTCTTTTTATAATCCACCGAACGAAAAATGAAAAGAAATTTATTTTTATTTATATATATATTTTTTAAAAAAAAGTGTAAAATGACGTCAATAAACTTGATAACATATCAAAGCAAAAAGCCGCTTGGCAACACATAAGAAGAAGAAAAATCTTTTTTCGTGGAATTAATACAAGGTTGTTTGTAAAAAAAAGTGTATTTAACAATCCGCCGGGCTATGATGGGAGCGTATGTGGTTTTGTTTGCACTAAAAATAACCTGGTGGCAGAATAAAGAGCAAAAGGTGGTCGAGACATCTGGCGCTAACCAGCAGCTGGTGGTTCCGAGCGAACACCAAAATCCCGATTTTAAAAACGCCTTAAAACGGGTAAAATATCCATCACATGTGGCGGCGACCCTCCACTTTCCAAGTGTCCACTCAAGACGAGTGCTTTTTCTCATTTCTCCAACTTCCGGCTTGTTATTAATAGACTTTGTTTCCCTTTTGCAGGCAAATGGCAATCTGCTGAAAACGTGCGCGAAAGACGAAATATGAAATCATCGCATAAGAAATTGTCATTCACAACGAGCAAAGCAGCGGTGCTTCACCACCCCCCGTACAACCAAAGCTTCTCGGGCAGCGAAACCGACGTGTCCGCCTCGACGAGTTCGGAGAACCTAACCGTGGAGGAGAAATATGTACTTCGAAATTCGAAACGACAGGATCCACAAGGCGAAGAGACATTATCTGATAAATCGGGGGATTTGAATTCGTCGCCGTTCAATACCCTCATCATACACAAATCTCAAGACTCGAATCCGCTGCACATCAGCGAGAGCGAAATCATGCAGCGGAACCTGCCGATGCCGCGCCAGCTGCGGCACACGTACGACAGGTCGAGCGCCGTCAATCTCATCGAGACGGAAACGTCCAATCAGTATTCACAAGGGGACTTGGACGCCAAACACATGTACAACCCGACTCATCTACCCCCGGCGGCGCCCGTCTACCCCAAATGGAGGAATTTGGAGGGCCCTTCGTCCAGAAGATGCGCTTCTCCGATGGATAAATGTGCCAAAGGAAAAATGACAATTTCGCGCTCGCAGCCGGATTTGACGCGGGTGGGGCAGTGGGACGAGATTAATTCGTTGCCACAAAGGTGGGTGGCGAGTTTGGGTTGATTTTGCGATTTTTTTGTTTATTTTGTTTATTTTTTTCAGGCGGAGGACGAGGGGGCGTGCGGCTTCGGAGGCCGGGAACGAGATGTATATGGCGAATGGGCCCGAAATGATAGTCATGTTGACTAAGGAGAATTTGTATCTGAAGGCGCAGTTGGATAATTATCATAGTAAAATATCCAAGTTGCCGAAGTTGGAGATGGAGATTCAAAATGTTCATCAGTCTTATGAGGATTTGGTGAAGTCTTCGGAGAAAAGGGAGCAGTTGGCGAGGGCCATTCGACTTAAACACGAAATGGAGATTAAAAGGCTGCACGACTCGAATCGCGACCTCATGGGTACGAGATTCGTGTTTTGTTTACGCGACTAGAAACTTGAGTAAAAATAATTTTTGTTTTGTTTAGCGCAATTGAATATCGCCGCGTCGCATTTGGGCGAAAGACAACCGGAAGCTTTTGACGATTTGGAGTACAGGAGGGAATTGAATCGAAGAGATGTTCTTATTGCGCAGCTATTAACGCACAGTAAGACGGGAATAACTTTTGGGAGATAACGAGTTGTGGTAATTGCTTATGAATGCGTTTAGATAAGGAATTGGTTGCGGCCAAGGAACGTCAAGAGATCGAATTGTCGGCGCAGCGGGCCACGTTGCAAGAACAAAGGACACACATTGATATTTTGGACACTGCGTTGACAAATACTCAAGCAAATGTTGTCAAGATAGAGGAAGAAGTGAGTTTAGAGGGGAAAATGCAATATTTACATTTTCACCTGAAAATTATTAGTATTTACCCTAAATAAGGTGGAAATTTACATTGAAAAATGCAAATTATTCTAATTTTGTCGTTATTATGTATTTTTGTAGAATCGTAAAAAGCAGGCTTACGTTGAACGTGTTGGGCAGCTCCAAAAGGCGCTTCAAGCGTTAGAAGTGGCTAGTGATAAACGGGAGAAGATGGAGAAGCGATTGAGGAATCAGTTGGAGAAAGAGATACTTGAGTTGAGATCACGCGGCGGGAATTCGAAAGCGGATAGCGTGAATGATACGACGGAATTGAAGAAACAGTTGAGGGAAAACGAAGAGAGGTTGATGAATGCGCAGTCGGAGATTGGCAAATGGGAACAAAGATATTTGGAGGAGAGTACGATGAGACAAATTGTCATCGATGCAGCTGCAATGCCAAAGTACTTGTAGTTTCCCTTTAAAATGACGAAAAACAAAAAAATTAAAAAGTAATTTTTGAAAAAAATATTATTTTCTTTTTCAAGAGATGCAAAAATTGCGGCTTTGGAGAAAACGTCGCAGCAGAATGAACGAGTAATCGCTCAAGCGAGGACGGAGAAACTGAAACAAATGGAAGATTTACATACTGTTAATAAGAGATGCGCAGATTTAGAAGCGAGGTTTGAATTTGTTGAAACAAAACGGGGCGCATGAACTGCCACGAAAGCCACGAAGCTTATTTACTTTAAACTGTAATTTAAATCGCCAAAATTAAATTTCGCGAATTAAATTTCGCGATTTAAGTATTCGATTTATTTCATTTAAACTTCGTGGTTTCGATTTTATAATCGCGGCAAATTGATTCGCGGTTTTCAAAATCGCAAAACATGCGCCCCGTCCACAAAACCAGTTGAAATAACATTTAAAAAACCGATTTTCCTTCGACTAGAATAAAAGATCTGGAGTCGAAATTAGCAGAAAAAGAAGCCATGATCAAAGTCCTTCAAAAACACTCGATGGAGAAAGCCATGGCGTTCCAAAACGCAATCATGAGATCTCCCAGGCACACGCCACATCCATCCTTACAACTATCATCAGCACCCTTATTGAACGAAGAATCTCAAAGTAATTCACCTCAAAAACTAAACCTCCTAAATAAATTCATCCCAAAATAAAATTTCCAGCTCGTTCTCCAAGCGCGAGTAGTTGTATAGCGGAAGTGGTCGCGGCCTTCAGCTCGTTGAGTGCGACAACAAACACGTCCGACACTATACCTGAAACGAGTGGAACGGAGGAATTAAAAAACATCGATTCGCAAATGTTAAGTAAAGTAAGTTACCGACCAAAATCCACCGCTAAACAATTTATTCATTTAAATATCACGAAACTAGGACTCGATCATCCAAGCACTCAGAGCCGAAAAGGAGAAATATCCCAATCACTTCTGGAGAGTGTAGTTCCGTTAGTTGCGCTTTACTTCACCTTCAAAGGACAATTTGACATTCCTACCTGAATTCGGAGTCGTAGGATTAAGCGCTTGCGTAGTTTGTACAAATTTTTTATAAATATCAATTGCTGCGTGTAAATTCATTCGTGCCAAATAAACGTTTTTAAATTTGTTTAAAAGGAGAAAATGACTACTTTAAAAAATAGTAATAGCAATCACTTTTATTTCAAGGATCCAACATAACCATTTCATTCTCAATAAATATGTATTTTTGTATTTTCCTTGTAATATAATACAGAACATGACATTTACAATGTAATTTTTTTTTTTGTTTTGTTATTTTTTTCGTTTAAAAGTAATTTTACAGAAGAAAAAAAGAATAACAAGTATAAAAGATGATGGACAACAAATTCGTACAAGACATTATTTGTACAACAAATTCATCCATTTTCAATTAAAGATTTTTTTTAAAAAAGAAATTAATTTTCAAATTAAAAAGTAAATGGCGTTTTTGGTAAAATGAAAAGGAAAGAAAAAAACACACAAAACGAAGGAGAAACAAACATAATCCGAAACATTAAAACGCGTTCTATAGAATTTCGCTTCGCCGCTCTCCTCGCGGAAAGCGGTAAAGTGAAACGATATTGAACGCGCCGTGTCTCGTCTTTCCATTATAATTAAAATAAAAATAAATTGCCAACTTGTTTACTTCCTGTTACCTCAAGTGATGTCATGATGCCAGCGTAACTGCGCTCCATAATTCGAAATATGAATACTGTCGAACCGAAAATCTAGATTAATTACATCGGACATAGAAATTACGGAACGCAGTGTGAATGCTGTTGTGCAGAAGCAATGTGTTGATTTCTTTGTGTACTTTCTTTTTTTTTTTTTAAAAACTATTTTATGATACAATTATGATTTTTATGAGACATAAATATAAAATGATTGATTGCTGATAAGTTATCACATATCTCTTTGCTCTGGAGAAAGAAAACAATTGTGAAAATGAGAAAAAACGAAAGAAATTCTCTCTTGGCAGTGACAATAATTCTAGAAAACAAAAACAAAAAGAATAAAAACAAACAGAAAAAATATATATATATATATAATACATATATATATATTTAATTTAAATTCAATTAAATTAGCTATTAATAAATTTCTTCAAATTTCATTCGAAATTCTAAACTTCCACCAACTATTTTTTCAGCACGTAATCATTGCATAGTCGCATGTTTTGTCAGGCTCGAGGGAAAAACAAAAATAAAAAACAAAAAAATAAAAACACAAAATCAACATAATACTGGCCAAACTGAATTTAAAAACCTGCACAGCCTATTTCCAATTGAATTTGGAAATTATTTCATGTTTTCTTATTTTTTTTAAATTTTTCTTTTTTCCTCTCTCCTTTCTCTCTTCTCCTCCGCATGATTTTATTAAGGCTTTTATTTATCTCTTTGCTTAGGAATCGGATCTAGTTGGTACTTAGGAATTGAGTCTAGCAGGCTGATATGTCATGAATTTACTGCGCTTGTATTTGGTGGCTGGAAATAAAAACGCTCGATTAACATCGCCGTCCTGCCGTTTTTATACTCTAAAACCGTTTTACAATGATAACAAAACGAATCCAGCGAATTTAATCTTCCATAAACCATTTAAATAATTGAGAAAATGGCAAATGTGAAGAAATTTTTTTTCCCTAAATGTAAAACGGTTTTAATATCACGAATTTTTCACTCAGCGGAACAAACTCACCGAATGCAGACAAAAACTGTCGTAAATGTCTATCAATTCCTCCATGCGGTACTCTTCCAGCATAATAAAACCGTCGAGCCGTGGACTGGTTTTTCGGGCACAATCTTGGCAGTGTACAACATGTTTTTTATCTTGTTCTTTCACGAACAAAATATTAAATACCTCGACCTGAAATCAAACAAAAACGCACATTTTAATCCACAAAATTCGACACTCAACGCCAATTTGTCGACACAAACCTCGCAATTGACGCAATAATGCGACGCTTCGTTCCTACCGCGCCCGTGGAACTTGACTCCCATGCCCAAACATTTCAAGTATTCCAGCATCATTTGACATTGCTTTAAAGTCCGAAGCAAGCAATACCTGAAACCAAACAAAAATTAATAAATCGCGTTCAAATGATCAAAAAACCGAGTAAAACCACTCACTTGATTTGTTCAAAGAGTTTGGGATCTGAAACTTTGATGTTTCTAGCCAAATTCCACGATAAATGTACCATTGGAACGATAGATTTGAAACTTTGTAATTTGTTCCATTCATAACGTTCTACCGCCAATTGATACTGGCGCGCGGTGAGTGGACCAACATTCCACGCTATGTTATTGCACCAACCCTAAAATTAACAACAATTAGCAATCGATAAAATAAAAAATTCCGTTTCAATCTTACCACAGCCTGTACCCAATGCACAGTACCAGCGTTCACCCAGACCAAATCGCCCGGCCTCTGCAAAAATCGATAAACAGGAACGCCTTCGTCCAACAAGTCCTCAATTACGGGCCACCACGAGCCATGCAAGTAACTTATATTATTCCTACAACAAACAAAAAATCATTAAAATCAAAATTTTGTCAATTTCACGTCTTATTTACCGTTCACATAAATTATAAATGGCACCCCAAAATGGCTCCGGCACCGCAAACCATTCGCAGTCGCCTGGACCAATATTGATATTAATTGAGCAGAAATTATTGTTTTCTTGATGACCTGGAGTCCGGCTACCAGGCACCTTCATGTACAACTGAACTGTATTCATGCCTAGTATCACATGACCAACATGACTTAGCATATTCCCTGCTGATACCACCTAAAATTGAACCGATCGTGTTAAAACGGCAAAGATGGAGCCAAACCGCGAGCAACTTACCCTTGCAAACGAAGGAAGTTTAGTAAGCTCTTGTAATTGTGGCCTCCATTTTTTCTCGTCACTCAAATCAACATTCGTGCCGAATTTAATCATTTTAAAACCGCCGGTACGTCGCCGTCTACCCCTAAACAGCGCCAAAAATTAAATCCAATCCAAATAAAATCAAATTCGCAATCAATTTACTTGGAATTCGTCGACGAATTCGAATCGCTGTCAGAATCGCGATGAATTCCCTGCGCTCTTTCCTGCTCCTCCTGTAAATCGAGCGAATTAAAATCGCAACAAAAACAAAAAACACAAATCATCCTTCCAAATACCCGTAATGAATCCTGGAAAGACGACGCTTGGTATTGCGCGTATTTGGAAATGGTAGTGTGCGACCGATGACTTTCACATCTCCAAACTCTCTTCCGCCCTGTCGCGTCCCAATTCTCATCAGACCCTTGCTGAATCTGAGTCCTCACTTCGACCAAATGGTCCGCATTCGCCTCGACTAACGTTTTGGTTGAAAACAAACCCAAATCTAAAAAAAAAAAATAAATTTAATTAAAACATTTAAATTTAAATAAAACGTCTCAAAATACCAAGTTTGAGAGCAGCTGCAAGACCCCTAATGACAGCAATGGGATTCTGGAGACAAAACTCCTGCAACTGTGGCGAGAACGCGTCCTTCTTGTTCTCGAGGAACACGGACGGTGTCGGCGGCAACAGTTTCTCTCTGGGCAGCCTCTCCTTGGGAGGATCCGGGGGCATCGGAGGCGGGCACAGCTCCGACATGATGTGCGTATTCGACACGCCGTTCTTGCCAAATCCTTTGCAATGCGCCAACAACTGCGACGAACTCAAGTTAATCGACAAAGTGACCGGACTCAACGGTGCCAGCGTCGGTTTACTGTCTTGAACACTGCTCGGTATCGTCACCGTATTCACTTTAAGTTCCCCGAACGACACTTTCTCAGTCACCGGCCCACTGCCCGTCGCGCACGAGTTCGAACACGACGCGGGCGTCGGCGTCGGCGTCATCGTCGCCGCCGAATTCGCGCTGCTCGTCACCACTGCACTGTTCGAGGCCGCGCACGCGAACGGCGCGTCCTTCGTCGCAGACGGTTCCGTCTTGACGACGGGCACAAATTGGGAACTACACGTGGACACGGGGGGAGCCATGCAATCAGGCACAGGACTAGGAGGCGAACTGTCGGACGACCGGCTCAAATTCGACGGCGAAAACGGCCCCGAACTCAGTTGCGTGATGGGTTCCTCGGCGGGCGGCGAACTGCGCTGCTGCTGCGTCAACTGGGCCAGCAAGTCTTCCGCTAACGAAGTGGTCACGTCCTTTTGGCGCAACAAACTCTGCAGTTCCTGATCGTTCACGGGCGACTGCCTCACGTTGAACTGCGCGGGCAAATTGTCCCTCGCAAACGCCGTCCCCATGCCGCCGATGAAGGGTCGCGGCTGAGCGACGGGCGGCTGCGCCAGTCGAGGTTGACCGGTGGTGGCTTGAGGTACTTCGGCACGGTAAGGCACTCCGTTGGTGATCCGGGATGGTGGGCGGAAGTCGACGGGAAAAGTGGGCGGTTGGCCATACTGTCCTTGCGGTGGGGTCGCAGTGTTCACGTAACTAGCGTTGGCCATGGCCCGAGAAAAGGGCAGTTGGTTGAAATTGGCACCGGGCATTGGTTTCGCTTGCGGTCTAACTCCCGCCTGCTGCTGTTGCTGTTGCTGCTGCGGCTGCTGCTGCGGCGGTTGATTGGGTAAAGCAGAAGCGAATTGCGGTTGCTTTATAACGGGCGAGTTTGGTCGCAATTGCTGCTGCTGCTGCTGTTGTTGCATTCTTATTTGCTGCTGGTGTTGATGTTGTTGCATTAGGCGATAACTATGTTGTAAATTTTGCAGCAAACTTTGCTGTTGTACAGTTAAATTAGCCTGAAATGTTTGACACGGTTAAGTTTGACCGATTTACACATGATCGATTTGTTTCGTTACCTGATTCTGCTGTAAATAATTGAGCATTTGCAGTTGCTGAGGCGAGAGATTAAACGGAGGCGGCGGCGGCCTTTGCTGAGGCACTGAAGGTGAGGCAGACGACTCGGGGCCTTCGTTGGAAGACTTTTCATTTTAAAAAAAAAATCAAAATTTAAATTAATACAAAGAAATAATATTTTTTTTTAAATGTAGAGTCAATTACCTTTGCTCTCTTGGCCGAATTTCCTGACTGCATCTGGTTATTGAATTGATGCATTTGATTCGGCGTTGGTGGTTGTTGCACTTGTTGGTTGCCCGCACCTCGGACTCCCGGGTACGGTGGGGGAGGACCAGGGGGATATCCATTTACAGGATTACCGGCAGTACCCTGCTGTAAAATAAAAGAAAGAAAAAAAAAACACAAAAATTTAGACAAATATTTTACATTCTCAAGTTTTAAACTCAACAACTTTACATTTGTTTGCATTTTTTTCAACACATAGAACGATAAAAAGGTAAAGGAAACTAACTTGTAAGGAATTATTCCAGGTGGAAATCAGTAGGTTAGAAAGAAAACCAATATGCAATGAATCCTAACACAAGGAAATCGTGCTTCAAATTTTTACAAAATCTCAAAAAATGTATATATTTTCCCTTTTCTTTTGTTTTTACCGAACAATTTGGGTAAAAACATCCCCAAGAAATAGATAGGACACGCATACATAAATATATACACGCATAGAAACCAATAACTGAAACAAAAACCAAAACAAAACCACCCCAAGAAACTTCATGTACCTGATGGTTTGCAGAAGCGTGCTGTTGCCTCGACGTCATTTCTGCCGATATAGGCAAATTCCATGCTTCCTCGATGGTCGGTAGCTGCCGCGGCCTTTTAACAAAACAGTCACCATTTATTAATTATTGAAATCTCCGTCGATTTTTAAACTCAAACTCACTTCACCGACACACTCGGCATTGGTGCGTTAGCAATCTGCGTTTGCAGGAACTTGATACGAGTTGCTAAATTGGGATTTACGCCGGCATCTAGTATTTAAATTCATTCAAAATCGATTCAATTAGCAATTTTGACCCATTTTCATCTCTACCTTTGCTCCTCGAAGCATTGATGTAACAGGCCAGAGCATCTCGAGGCTGATTGCAAGTCTCATACAGAATTCCCAAGTTAGTCCACGCAGCAATGTGCGACTTATCCAATTGCACTGCACAAATGTAAGCTTGCAATGCGTCCATAGGCTGGTTCTGCTGCTGGTACAGAACGCTAATAAAAAAAAATTAATTTTAATCGATTTAAAAATAATTTAATCGATTTTAATTACCCTATGGAGCACCATGTGTCGGCATTGGCCTCCGATTTGTCGACTGAATTTCTGTATGATACAAATGCATCGTGAACCTTTCCCAAGCTTGAAAAACACCTTCAAAAATGTATTTAAAAAAATTAGAAGAAATAAAATAGTAAATTTAAACAAAATTTTAAAATTACCTTCCCAAAAAATACAAACTCGATCCACTCGAAGGGTCAGCCTCGATCGACTTTTGCAGGCTATGAATGGCGTAAGCTTCGCGGACCTGCTTATCGCCCAACGCTTCTACCGTATGGTGCATCCAACCTGTGTCAACAAATTTTAAAAAAAAAAAATCTATTTAATTTTCGACTTCCAAAACTCGGTTTATGAGTCCAACACTTACCTAACTGTCTATTAATATCAGCTCTAACGTTACGTGGTAAATCTTTGGCCTCTAGCAATTGCTCGTATGCTTCTTTAGCTATTTTATATTTTCCCTGAATTTCATGCAAGTGAGCAATGTGAAAACGAACTACAAATAAAACAAAATAAAAAAATTTTCATTTTTTTTTCAAAATAAAAAATTGAAAAAATGTAATAACTTACTTTCCAACTTGGACAATGTACACTTGTTCGAATCAATATGAGCTAGTTGAAAATGCTATCAATAAAAGAAGATAGTTAGTATCAGTGCAGAACCAACAAAAAAACAATTTTTATCGCAGAAAAAGTGAAATAAAACAAAAAATCTATTATTTACATAACAATAATCCAATTATCAAATCAACTTATCAATACCTTGTTGGCAGATTCATAGTCCGAATTGACTTTAAACATCAAACCAAGACGCAAATGAACTTCATTCGCACGTACAAAACTTGGATCTATGTACAACACCTGCTGGAATGCGCGTATTGCCCTGTAAATAAAAATAAAAATACATTAAAACCCCGTGAAATCATCCTTATCATTAAAAAAAAAACCAAAAAAAAAATCGATAAACCCCTCTGACGTCATCCAATCGCGGAATAATTACCATATCAATTTGATTTGCGCTAAATCCGCCGAGAGAACAAACAGAGAGAGAAAGAGGAAGGCAAAGAGGAACCGATTTGACAAGTGGACAAGAAGAGTGTATTGAAAACTCAGTAGAGGGTGAGGCACCAATGACTACAGCTTTTTCCCGCTATTTCAAAGTTGATTCACCCGCCTAAGAAATTATTAAATCCGAACAACAAAAAAACTCGGTACGTCATATAGGACGCCTTCGCATCACTGGACATACCGCCCACTCCCGATTGCTGTACAAATTCAACTTCCTAGGTAAGAGAAACAAAAATCAATTTATTTCCATTTTAATATCTCGCTAAATTAAATTACATAAATACAAAGTTGAAATTAGTCATCAAAACCCAACCCATGATCATTACAAAACAAAATCTTGATAAAAACGTCTATCAAAACACTTTGCATATCATTTGGGGATTAGTTATCGACTAAAAAGACTTTTAAAAAAAAGATTAATTTATTTTTAATATCCATGGCAACTAAAATACACAACATTTTTATGTTGCAAAAAACAAATCGTTATTTTTTCTTCCTTTTCTCTGTCAGTTTAAGCACTAAAATTAAGCGCCGTCTCAATATAACTGTATCCTGCGCAGGTGTGTGATAACACCTCACTATATTTTCCGCCTGACTGGTGTCAGTACACCTGGACATTACCATCACCTGTTTCATTTCTTCGACATTAACACGCCCCGCATCTTTACCTGCCAATTTTCAAAAACAAAAACCCATTGTTAGCCGCTGAGATGACGTTAATCTCATCAAAATGGCGGGTTGGCATGGCAACCAAACCTCAAATATCTCTTTTAAAAAGAGAAAAAATTATTTTCCCCAGCTTGATTCCAAATTAAAACTTTTTATTGCACTTAAAGCGCAAACAAAAACCCTAATTACCACCACACCTGTTCAAATTTCATCGTTTATCTCAATACCACATCCACACGCACGTAATTCCCCTCTCCCTTCCCAAAATGGCGGCTATTACTAACATTTCCGTCACGGACGGAACGGCCTTGGCTCAGCCAACGATTTCTATTTATAAAACTAGGTCAACACATTTTTTCTTAAACACACATATATAAAAAAAAAAAAACTCTTATCTCAATAAACCAAAATGATTATGTCACCCTTCCACCCGTCGATCAAACACCGGAAATAATTTACTCTGGTAAAATGAAACTCATTGTGCCCCAATTCAAGTTTTAAATCTTCAATTCTCACTTTAAAAATCATTCCAAACAATGTTGTTGGTGCGTTATGCCCCCACCAGGTGCGAGTAAAAATACCAACCAGACCGTTACAATTGCGCAGGGACTGGAACCAGTAATCCATCATTCACAAATTATTCCCACTTTTCAAGATGGAGTCTGGGTGAGATGCTGAATTGCCTTCATCGACCCTTCCTTTTTTTTCATTGCAAGCAAACAAAAAAAAATAATGGGGGGAGAGAAGAGAAGGTGAGCAGGGGAGGGTGTTGCGGGATACCTGTGCATACATGGACCCTCACTCGTGTGTTCAGGGTCTTTCATTTCATCCAGCAGGGGCATTTCAAACACATTGCATCACGTAGAAAGCGCATTAAATTCACTGCGATTTCACTCCACAACTCAAACAATATCAACTGACCGCAAACCGATTACGTCACAGTTGGGACCTAGAACCGGGTTAAGACCTCCGCTTATCTTATTTTGGATTTTTCGTTCAATTTTTACTATCTATTAATTTTTTCAAGTGAAATATTGTATGCCCTAAAAGGTTCCTAGGCACGGCCATCTTCCAAGCAACAAATAGAGTAAACCTAGACAAAAGACTCCAAAACCCCACAAAATAAAACACACCTTTGCAACATACCCATTCTTCAAGACCCCTTTTTCCTTGCACACAAAAAACCCAAACTTTTTAAACAAACAACAAAAAAAAAAAATCCAGTTTTTCACCAACTTACCAACACTTCTTGTCTGATGTTGTTGCTGTGTCCAACACACCCATATCCAGCCCACAACAAAAACAACTGCATCTCCTCTGAGCACACCCCTCAAGTGATGTTAAAGGGCCCACACCAGGTGAGACACTGCTAAGAAAAGGTAAAAACACACCCCACCCTTAGTTCTTCCCCAACCAGTTGCTTCCATTTTATCTTTCAGAGGGGTTTCCAGCATGGGGTAGGGGATAACAGAAAAAGAGTGGGGAAGTGATGGTAGTCACGTAGGCAAACTTGTTCTTCCTACCCCACCCGCTTTTCCCCATCATCACAAAATCTTTTCACAGGCACGGAATGTCCAAGGACTTGAACTTGCACAATGCTGTCACAATTGAGGTTTGGCACCAGCATTTATTCACCTCCAACTGCAATATCGTTGCAATTCCATTCCAAACCCTGCAAAATCATGTGGAAAAACCAAACCCCTGCTCAGCTAAATCTATAGTTACTTGTTGGATATACATTAGGGACCCTGGTCAATGTTCCAGGACTTTATAATCCATAAATCAATCCACAGCTGAATACAAAAGTTAAAGGCTATTCACTGCTAAAGGGAGGGTGGAGAGTGCAGTGGCTGGGGTTCCATAAGGGCCTTGTGGGCCTCATGTTGAGTTTGCAAGATAAGTGCACCAGATAAAAGACTGGCCATTGCAGGACAGCCTAGTTTCAAGGACACAGTAGCCAGCTCATGTTGAGTTCCAGATGGGGAAAGGTAAAGATGTTGATGGCGACTCGAGGGGAGTGATAGAAAAGACCAAAGTGCACCTTTGAGGCTCCAAAATGTCAGTGCGATTTCATTTTGGAGAGTGCTGCCAACACTTAGTTGGCCCTGGTTCCAGGAATATTAGTTTGGTGATAATCTACAACCCTTTACCCACACGCAACTCTTCCAATGTGCTACCCATAAAAAGGACTATGGAAACCATTGCCTTCTAATCTTTTTTCAGTCATGGACCCCCTCCCCAGCCAAGGTCAAGCCGAAGACAGGTCCAATTGTCTTATCTCCCTTTTACCATCTCTGAAGTGGACACATTTTACAGCCATCTGATGTCTTCTTTTCCCCCTGAACAAAAGGAGAGCCCAATCGGTTGCCCAAATGACCCCAAAACCATTTTCACACAAATTGTTTCTATGTCAGAGTTGTAAATCTTCTGCAAACCATGCAGCATGAAGCAGGCAGCATCAACAACAACTGTTTTCAACTAGCTGAGACTTTATCTTGCAGGCACTGCCAACTAAGCCCAATAAATTGCCACTCAAACGACATTTCCCTTTGTCTCCCAAAAATAATTTCAAAAAGCGTGTCAAAGGCCCACAAAAATTGATTTCGATGTTATTAAAAATAAATTTTAAACCCCAATTTAAAAATTCTTAATCTAACAAAAAATGGGGCCCCGTTGGACTTCAATAAGCCGTAGGCTCCGAAAACCCAAGATCCGTCCCTGCGCACAGATTCCACTTAATGTTGTTTTTCTGAAACAAAATAACAGCATTAAACAGGGGCCGCCTGTAATCACAATAAGGCAAAACAAGGCCTTGGTTTCGTTTTATGGCCGCATGTTATTTAGGTGGCCAGACTGGCACTTGTCAGGGACTAATGCCTGACAAACCTTTTGCAAGTTGAATTCCACTCACACATGCTCCCCCTCCTGTAGCTCTTCATTTGATTTGATTTGATTTATACCCATAAACCACACAGCAGGACCTCTGGGATTACACGATGCACAAAGACTTTCCTCAGTCTCATATGCACAGACCATTCAACCACATTGCTTCCTCAATGTCCCAGGGTTCAGTGTTTTTAGCCATCCCTGCTACATTTTTACTGACAAATTACTCATCCCAATCCAATGACCTTTTACTATGACATAACTCCCTTTCCCCCTCACTCTGTCAACCCATCCATGGGTTATTGGCAATGAGATGAAAGGTGATGGATGATAAGTGACTGATTTCTATCCCCCCCCTTCCATCACCACCACTTCCCTTTCTATTCAGTTGAGTCATATCTGCACCCATCACCTCCCACCACCCTACGCAGCAAACAACAGACATCGTGGTCAAAGGAACAGGAAGAGATTCAAATGAGATAGACAACTGAATCCAAAACAAAAACATTAAAAGCGGCAACAAAAACAATGAATTTCTGGTGAATAAACTCCCATTTCCTCTCATTAATTCAAATTAAGCCAACACCCACAAATAGACCAAAATGAAGGTCTAGAAAATTATTTAAAAAAATAATTATTATTTTTTTTTAACTTTTAATCCCACAAAATATTACAATGTCTGAATTTATAAACCCCAATTAAAAAAAAGGTGAACATCCTGAGGTTGTTGGCAGCCCGAGGACTTTGCTTCCTTCATTTCAAGGTAAACCAGTTCCAGAGAGATGACACTAAATAACTGGTTGTTTACAACTCATCGTAGACATGGGATACATTTTTTGCTACGTCACATTCTTCGTCTATATCGAAATCTGTACCCAACCCTTTCCTGCCCCTCCGATAAAACTACATCACTTTTAATGACGAGCAAACCTATTTGTTTAAGGAGGAAGGAAAAAAAAAATCAATTATGTAAATTTTCATTTAAACTTATTAGATATTCTAAACATTCTAAATAATTCACTTCGACTTTATTATTTATAAATACATTACCCCCTTTCACCCTTTTGCGGCCGTGTATGTACGATTTCATACAAATTTTATACAAATTCGTGACATTGCTGATAACTTTTCCAATTTCCATTCCCTCCCAAAAAAATCCAAACAAAATTTGGTCAATTTAAGTGTTTTTGGTCAATTTAAACATTTATTTTAGTGTTTTTGGTCAACTTAAACATTTATTTTAGTGTTTTTGATCAATTTAGACATTGAATTCAGTTGTTTTAGTCAATTTAGACTAGCATTGCAAGGGATACCACATCCAATGAGAGCATTTACGGTCATTTAATAAATTCCAGTGCCATAAACGAGTTACTAACCCAAATATTTTATACTTTCCACCCCACACGCAAAACAACATTTATTTTAATCATTTTATTTATATAATAAAGAATAAATAAAAAAAATAAAAAAAAAACCCAACTCGTTTTCCAAGTTCGAGAAACCCCTCATCAACTCGCCTCCCCTTCAGTCCAAATCCACGACCCAGCAATGAACTGCACACCCCAATTGGCACAGAGAGCCCAAGGAAGCGGCAGATGGTAGTAAACTGGTGGATGTCCTTGGAGGCAGCTGGAGACCCACCTGACCATTTTATGCATTACCAAACACTCGCCCCAAACAACACAATCACAGGCGCTCCGACCAATACCAACACACGCAACTATTTTTTCCCAACAACGAAAAAATAAAAATCCCAGACTCGAAAACACCCATTTGGCTGTCTGGCATTTTTTTTTTTTTTTTTTTAAATCCCAAAAAAAAATATTTTTTTTTAAAAAAAAAACTTTCCCCTACATTTTTCCATTTTTTTTTGGTGGAACTCGTCGTATCTATACCTGGTCGTTGTAAAACATGCCTCGAGGTATGGCGTGTTAATGACCCTTCGAGAAATGTATTCCTTTAAATGGATCTCAGCCCCGCCCTGGAGACTATGACCTTAAGAGCAGAAAGAGTGAAGAAAGCAGACATTTTCTCGGTAGCTATGGTAACGGCTTCAAACGATTTTCCATGTTATTACCATGGAAACGGACCTTTTTCTTTTCCTATATTTGTGCAGCAAAATACCAATCGGGACACTGTTGCAAACCGCCATATATTTCACTTGTTATTCGTTACCACAGTAACGACGCCATTTTCCTTGTTATTGTTGCTAAGGAAGGAAGAAGCTTTATGGGTCGTTGTGTGTTGAAAAATAATTACATAATGTTGTAAATGTCGTTCCCGATACATTTTGTTTTGTTTTTTAAATAAAAATGTTATTTTATAAGGTTGGAAAAACTCACCAATTCTTTTCTTTTTGAAACGAACGATTTCTCCTTTTCGAGCGAACACGCCGCAATCGAATTTCTCCTTTCTCGTTGCTTTTTATCGTCTTTCACTTGTCTTATCGCAGATTTATGTCACAGATTTCGCCTCAGAATTCAAAACACACGTCGTTCTTTAGGATTAACGCACGTTTCCGTTTCTTCGATTCGAAAAATGCACAAATCTTCAATATTTATTCATAAATATAGATATTTTTTTGTTGAATTATTTTTTTTCATCCAAAAAAATAAAATCAAAAATCTCTTCCTAACAGTTCCACAGAACAAACTTGGCAGTATCAATTAGTTCTCTAAACTCCGGAAACGTCCAGAAAAAAAAATAACCAAAAAAATCAGTTCGCATTTCCAGCGACATTCAACGAAAAAAAAACAAAAAAACCAACAAAAAATCCAAAAATCACAAATAAATGCGTCGAATTTTGTATTTTCCTGAGAAATAGGTGTGCGTGAACCTTGGCAGTGTATTAATCCACTACATCCGTAGTACTATATCACAAAATCCATACAAATTGTACCAAAAATAAATATTTTGCACCAAAAATCGTGGCAGTGACGAACTCTTCTTTTTGAGCAAAAACGAACAAGAAAAAAAAAAATCAGTCCGCGACATAAACAAGTCCCATTTCCTTAAAACGCAGAAAAATAAACTCGGAAAACGAAAAAAAAACCTTGGCAGTGTGTGCTAGCAATCACGAAATATCCTCTTCTCTTCACTCAAACATCGCTCTAGCGCTCTACCTCCATTTTGGGTGCCGATTCCTCGCGCTCATTTCGCTCGTTTCTCGCCCGCACTCCGTTCGATCGAGCCCGATTGCACCCGATTCAGATCCGCTGCAACCAAGCACATGACGTATCTTCGTGTATTAACATCATCCCGCAAAATGCCTTCAAAACGGACGGATCTCTAGGCGTGATTGTGCCATTCCAAGCTATCGCCGCATAGTAATCCCTCGCGACGGCGGCCGCGACGCCTTTTGTGTTTTTTCCTCGTCGAATCGCCGAGTTTGTCGCTTCTTCCACCTACCAGCCAGCACTAACCATCGTACCAGCAGCACAACCGCTTCCTTTGTCCGGCAGTCAGGAAAGGCAGGTGCGGTCCAAATCCGAGGGGAGGCTCGTAGAAGCAGCCGTTGCTATTGGTTACCATTATGTTTAATGTGCCTTTAAATCGTCGCTTATAGCTATCGCTCGTCTACTCGCTTGCATCAAAAAATCTTTTCAATTTTTCACTCGTTACCAAAGATATCTTTTTTGGATAATAAAATTGTTTTTCTTTACTGGATAAATCGTTCCGGATGACGTTTCTTTTGGCTTTCATTCTCGGCCAACAAAATGGCGGATTGTTATCGCTAGTCACGTCGCGATTTTTATCGTTGAATAATTTATTTTAGCTTTTAATTAATTGTGGTTTGCATTTTTTTTGTGCTGTTCGCCCCTAGTTGGTGTTAAAAGATCCATTTCAGCTAAGACAATCAATTACAGCTAAAAATAACCCGCAAAAACAAAGTTTTGGACCCATTTCCATCGCTCTCGCTCATCGCTATCGCAAAACACGAAACCGACACGTTGCTCCGTGTTGATTTTATTCGAAAAACAAAAACGTTTTGTTTTAAGAATCGAAATATTCGTTTTAATTTAATCATTATTTTTCTCCCCCATTTAACTAACGCCATCTGTTACCGGAAATGGCGTAAATAAATGGCGGTTCACTCATTTTCTCGCATTTTTTTCTTCTTCTTCTCCTTTTTTTTCTCAAAGAAGGTAAAAATAAAATGTAAACTTACCATTTGAATGCAGTGAAGTGAAAATAAACAATCCCTAGACCGTATAAAAAAGGAGCATCCTGTGAAACGAGAAAGAAAAAACCAAAAACATTTCAATTCGTTCATTTTGACGCTCGAATGTTTAATAAATACAAAATAAATACAGAAAACTGTAATGTTTACCTTCCAATTATCTTTTTTAAGTTGGTAGAATTTTTGATAAGCCGAAAGCGCTAAAACGGGAACGGAAAAAAATAAAATTGCAAAAAAAAAATTACAAAAATTACAAAATACAAAATACAAAATAGGCTTAGATGTTTAATACTACCTCTGGTATAGTCTTCAAGGAGTAGATGAAAGTGACCAAGTTGTTTGAATACTTTGGGATTGAATTGTGGCAGCGAAGACTCGAAACAATTTTTTTCTCCCTCGCGTTGATCATCATTTTGTTTGCTTTGGATGTTCTTTTGTTTTTCTCTTTCCTGTTGAACTTGGATGAGCAATTTTTCGAAATGTTTGATAGCCTGAAATTACAAGAAATGAGAAAATTATTATTTTTTAATTCAAATTTCTTGGAATGGAAAAAGGGGAAAGAATTCGTTTTGTGGTTGTGTCTTTTGTAACCAGTTATTTTGGATTTTGTACAGAAAGAAAATGGAGGGAGGGATGGAGGGAAAAAAATTAATCAAAAGCTTAAATCAAGCTTGAAGGAACCTTAAGGCATCTTTTGTTTCTTAGGCATCAACCACCTGTCACTCTAATTGCCATCCTCATCAGCAATTTCAAGCAGTTGGGTTTGATTTGAAGCTTGTGCTACATTTAACTTGTGAATCATATGTTAAGATTATCATAAATACATAATTTTAATGGATGCGTTTGTAGAAAACGGCAGGTTTTTGATTTAGGGGTTTAATTAGGGTTTTCTTGTTGTTAGAGGTTGGGTTTTTTGGAAGGAGGAATTCGATTTTGTTGATTTTGTCATTTTTTGGATTAAAAAATTCAGTTTGGGTAATTTTTAAACAAAAAAATTTTATCGATTCTTTAAATTAAAAAAAGCATTTTTTGTCTATTTTTTTTAAATAGGAAATCCATTTTGGTTGATTTTTATACACAAAAGAATTCAATTTTGTAGGTTCTTAAATATAAAAATTCAATTTTGTCGATTTTTTAAATAGAAAAATTCAATTTTGTCGATTTTTTAAATAGAAAAATTCAATTTTGTCGATTTTTTAAATAGAAAAATTCAATTTCGTCGATTTTTTAAATAGAAAAATTCAATTTTGTCGATTTTTTAAATAGAAAAACATCTTTGTCGATTTTTTTACACAAAGAATTCAATTTTGTAGATTCTAAAATATAAAAATTCAATTTTGTAGATTCTAAAATATAAAAATTCAATTTTGTAGATTCTAAAATATAAAAATTCAATTTTGTAGATTCTAAAATATAAAAATTTAATTTTGTCAATTTTTTTAATAAAAAAAATTCAATTTTGTCGATTTTTTAAATAGAAAAACCATTTTTGTCGATTTTTTTACACAAAAGAATTCAATTTTGTAGATTCTATAACTGAAAAATTCATTTATACCCAATTTTGTATATAAACAAAATAATTTTCTCGATTTTGTCATTTTTGGATATAAGAAAAATCAAATTCTGCCCATTTTTTTTAAAAAGAAAAAAAATCACTTTTGTTGATTTTTGTTTACCAAAAAATTCTATTTTGTCAAGTTTTAATGTGAAAATACATTTTTGTAATTTTATGTAACCAAAAAATTCAATTTTGTCGATTTTTAGATAGAGAATTCATTTTTGTCGATTTATAAATAAAAAATTTCATTTTTACCAATTTTTATACACAGAAAATTAAATTTTGTACATTATTAGTCACAAAATAAATCATTTTCCGTTGATTTTATCTCGCTTTTCCATCAGTTTGTCACTCCTGCTTCATTTTCCCACAATTAGCATCTTAATATATCGTTTTATTATTCATTCGATAATATTTGTTTATTGATTTTCGTAATGTTGCTAAAAACATTTATAGTTTGAAACCCGTATTTGTGCCATGCGCCGTTTAGAATTTTTTTTTCACCTTAAAAACAGCGCGGCGCCATCTGTGAACGGAACAAAACACGACAAAAGGAAAAAAGAAGTTCAACATTCTATTATCTAATTTCACTTAAAAGTTCACCCCAAGTCCAAAAATTAAGACCAAAAGCCAATTTAATTAACTCGAAAAATTATCGCATTTTTCGTATTAAAAAAAAAAAAAAATTAAAAAAATCCAAAAAAAAAAATTAAATAAAATAAAAACGAATATTATAATACCATCAAACGCAAAAAATCAAACCAATCAATCAAATAACCGTACCCGGACCCGTAAAAAAAAAATCTACACAATTTCCCCAACTTTTTCTGGCCAAAATCAAATAATCTATTAAAAATTTCAAAAAAAAAAATATTAAATATTAAAAAAATATTAAAAATAATAATTTAAATTTATTTTTACCTTCCTAGACACGAAAAACAAGACGAAAAACCGAATTTTATAAACCCTTTCGTGTGAAAAATCGTGAAATTGACAGTCATCAATACAATCAATATTTCACAGCATGACAATAAACAAAATCAAACGATTTTCGTCACGAAATAGCACGATTCAAAACTGGGTAGGAAAAGCATGGGAACAGATAAACATCGTCAACACGCAGATTTGAGAGCGAGATTTCGTGAAACGGAAAAGAGGAACAAAATACAGATAAAAATCGTTTGAAATTTCTACTCACTTTCTGAACCAAAACCTTTTTCGGTGCATTTTCGGCCACGCTCAATTTAAGGAATCCAAATAGTCGACTAGAATTAGAGATAAAACAAATTTAGAGCGAGAAAAAAGTATAGAAAACAAAAGTAATTACCAATCCGATGTCATTAGGCCTAGTGTTAGATCAAATCACATAGTATAAACTCACCTGTCAATTTCTTCGAGTCCGCTCAATTCTTGCGTTGTCAAAACGGAATCGTCGTGTTCATTCGTCATTTCTAACACACAACGACTCTCCCATAGCACCGAGATTACGATTTTAAAGCCAAATTCGTACACGAAACACTCTAAACGTTGAAAATCATCGCCATCGTAGGGAGCGCCCTGCTTGAAAAGCGCCAACTCGCGGTGGTTGTAAAAAGTTTATTTTTTCGTCCTATGCGTTAAGAAAATACTGAATAAAAATAAATTTAATTCGGAATTAATAGTTCGTTTGGAAATTTTTATTTTTTTTAAGTGCAAGATTTGGCAACTGTATCAGAGATGCACGCAATGTATCTTGCTCACACCTCGTACCAACAACGACGGTATGACGTAATAATTTGTGATAAATTACAACACAACAGATAATTTTGTACGAATGTCCCGCATTGCTAGCATAATCATAATAATCCATCCTCAGCATAAAGAAGCGATTGAATGTTTAAAAGCTAAAACGAGAATAATACTTTAAATATCCAAACAGTAAGTATAGGATTTTATCGTAAAAAAATAAAAATGACTATTCATTTCAACTATTCACCACGTCTATTTATAGAGATCTCATTTGGGCGTGCACAAGATGACTTCCAAATCGAAAAAAGACGAAGTTATTGAGTTTTTAGATATACGCGGACAAGGAGGAGCCGATAATTCGTTTAAAGATTACGTACGTGGTTTAAGCAAAGCGTCTGCAGCCAAGCAGGCTGCTGTGGGTGGCATAACTGGCTGGTAAGTATCGCAATTGAAAAAATCTGGCAAAAACTAACATAGATACGCAGGTTATCCGGTTTTGTTTTCACCAAAGTTGGCAAATTTGCGGCCGTTTCAATCGGTGGTGGTTTGCTGTTGCTCCAGGTGCTCGTTTGAGATTAAAAAAATGAAAATATTAATTAAATTGATTTTCTTTACTCAGATTGCAAACCATCAAGGGTATATTCGCATCAACTGGAACAAAGTTAACGACCACGTGCAACAGGCGCGAAAAGGAATCGAGAAGGAAGCGAAACAGCAAGGACCTAGAATTGCTAAAACGGTTTTATTTATTTGCTCGCTTAATTCGGTTTATTATATTTTTTTAAAATGAATTTTAGGTTCAGAGATTTATTCATGAAAATGCAATTATAAGTACTAGTTTTGCCGGTGGATTCTTACTGGGAATTGCGTGTTCATGACGCCGGAACTCAGGAAAAGAAGTTTGTGGCTGGAAGACTGCAAAACGAATCAATGGAAGTGTTTTAGAATGTTTGATTAGCTCGTTTTAAGACGTAAATCGAATGTAACTCAGATTTTTTTTCCATTTGCTTAGCGTAATAAATTCTAGCTGTAAACAAAACTCGTAAAAATATCACTTTTTATTTTAACTATACAAAAAAAAGAAAAAAATTTGCAAATTTTCATTTTTACAATAGTTTGCTTTTTTTTACATCGAAATTTCGAATTATTTCAGCTAAAATAAACACGTTGCCCAAATAGAAGGCCAGACCGGACAACCACAGACAAAAGAACGTATTCACGCCTCGAAATTCGAGCAAATACGCGAAAAACAACCAGAAACACTGCGAACCGAGCCAAATCGCGACGCAACACCAAATGCGTTTCCGGCTCATCGTCAGGCGCGGGATGACGAACGGGATCAATCCGACGTACCACAAAAAGTACTGCGACGTGCACACTTTATTCAAACTAACAAAAACGAACGTTTGCGCGAACAGACACAACGGCAGGTACTTTTCCTCGTGGAATTTCAAACCGATCAACAAAAGCAACACGAACTGAGGCACGAACGTGAGCACGTTCAAAAACGGCACGTCCGCGCCACTAGTCAAGTACAACATGTAGAAATAAGGCGAGAAATTGTGACGCACGTCCTTGCGCAACACGTGGTACAAATACGTTTCGTTGACGAACGATTCGCCGTAGCAAAAGTATCCAAGAAGAGTGAGCGACGCCAGGGCGAGAACTGTCGCACTTGTGAAGCGAATTCGGCGAGAATTTGGGTAAAACAGAGTCCGAAACGTCGTTCTAATAGCGTGCGGGATCTGCAGCGAGAAATAAAAGGGTAAACAATGCGTCAACGGGTAAATTCGCACGTGCACGGATAAACCGAACGTCAATCCGGCGAGTGAATAGCGCTCGGTTTGCAGCAAATATAACGTCGATAAGACCAAACACGTCATTAGACTGTCCGCACTTCCACGCGTCGAAATGACCAGTGTCAACGGGTTGAAGAGCCACACGAATGTCGATACACGCGTCCATCGTTTGCTCGTGCCGTAAATATTGTGCAGGCGGTAGATCAAGTAGCCGGTGATAATATCGCAAGTTACGAATAATAATTTGCCGCACGTTGGGTGGAGATAGACGTTTAGGGTCAAAATCCAGGCCAAAATGGGCGAGTATCGGTAGGTTGGACGTGCGTACGGCGATTTGCCGTCGGTTACGAGTTTCGCGGCGTCGCTAAACACGTGGTAATCGACATCCGTGTATTTTAGAGCGAAGTTTGCGTCGTGCCACGTTCCGTAGAGGACTAGGGTGATGCGCAGAAGCGCGGCAAACACGAGTTGGTATTTCAGCCATTTTGTTAACGGGGCAATTAACCTAGGATCAGTGTCGGGATGGATACGAGTCTTTTTCGCTGTTTTTCGGTTTGAATCCATCGCAGGTGAACGGTTCGTAGTCGTATTTCTTGCAGCACTCTTTTATTTTGTCGATGACATATTCGCAGGCCTCCTGTTGGTAGTTTTTTGCTTTAAAATAAAAAGGGAAAAGTTTTTGGTTTTTTGTTTATTATTATTATTTTTTTTAGATTTATAAATTGAGATTTTACTTTTACCCACGAGACAGGCTTGCAATTCACACGCATATTTGTGACACGGATCGTCCTTCCGTAGTTTCACCATTAAATTGGAATAAGCAGTTCCAACTACAGAAAACGTCCGGTCGAACTGCAATGCACGAGTAAAGAATGTTCGCACCGCGCATGTGTAAACAATACACGCTCCGCCCTCTAGTGAGAAACACGACAAATAATAAATTCAAACTTTAGGGTTATACTTCATTTTTTAATGTTTACCGTATTTTGCATTGTTTATACATTTTCAACGTTTTCCTTCGCGCTTTCTATTCAAATTCGCTCTGCATCTCAAGCATTCCATGCAAAACAGTCGAAACGCAACAAAATACGCAGCAAACTAATAAAAACCATTTAATTGAGAGTCAAAAAGTTCCGTGGCGCTTTGAAAACTTTTCCGAATTACTATTAATCTCACTCTTAGCTTTGCTAACAACAACATCGTCGTTCCTTACATAAACCCCGCTCCTCCGTAATACCTCTTGCGAATGCAGATTGTGTTCCCGCTCGTGCTGCTGAAACCAATCTTTAGCTGCAAATTTAAATTCCACACTTCAATAAACACAACTAACAAAAACCATTAGCCACACTCACCTTGGCACAGAATATTACAATGACATCGCGGATACTTCCAGTTTTCTTCCACGTATCTGCAAAAATCAACAAAAAAATCAGTTGGCATTATTTCCTAGATCTGCCACTCGACGTGCTGAGTCGTTGTGATGGGTAGGGACACCAGCGAATGCATTTATTGGTATTTTGGGATGACTCGAGGAGGTCGTGCTGGTTTAACCAGTGTCTTTTAACCGGTCATTGCGCCATTTGCGAGTTGTGGTCAAAGTGGAGTTTGGAGTTGAGTGCTTTTTGTTGGTGGTTTTCCCTGCCGATCACTATGCTACAGTTTAAAGAGATTGCCTTTGGTGCTCGCTGTTTTGTTTCGTCAGCCGAAATTGCTGATCAACGGAACCTGGGTGCGGGTAACACCGCGAAGTTCGATCAATTTCGTACCCCAATGTTTGATCATGTGTTTTTCCATTATCCCCGGAGTGAATTCTGGTTCTAAATATTCGGGGGAACCGAGAAGTAATCGGGTGTGGCATCTCAAATTTCCTTTGCGCGCAGCCATTTGTAGAACACTTCGCACAGAGCACAGGCAAAGTTGATTACAACAAATTGGTAACTTTCGTCTATAAACTGAAAATTGCCTTTTTTTTAAAAAAAAAAAAAAAACTTTCGGCAAGAAACGTTGTATCCTTACCTGGCCTTCGGCCAGAATAATTTCTGACACTACAACTGGTGTCGGCTCTTAAAATAAACATCACATGTACAGCTTTTTTTTGTTACATATTAAACTCGACATTTTGTTTACTTTCAAAAACCACACTCCAGCAAAGAAAGATTGCCAGATCAGTCGAAACTGAAATTGTCAAAACAAAACAAAATTTTGCTTTCATCAGACATTTTATTTCGTGTATGTTCCAGGGTGGATTAAGGGTTTTTAAAGGGAGCTCTGAATTAAAAAAACCCAATATTGACTGCTGATAAGGTTTGATATGGGTCGTACCATGAACTTGAACTTATTTGTTTTATTTTTATTTCTTTACAATTTTATTGTTTATTTTTTATTTTTAAAATTTTTATTAATATCAGAGTCAGACAAAATTAAGCACTCATTAATTTAATCAATGTAAGCGAAAATTAAAATTGAAATTAGACACCTGATGTGTAAGCCGGAAACAAACAACATGGTGGAAACTTTTCATCTTCAGACCAATTAGCTGCATAGCCGATATCATAATACGTCATCTTGACAAAGGGACTGTGTCTTTGAAACCACACTGCTTCCTTGCTTGCTGGCAACTGGTCAATTAAATTAAGCACCTGTAAATTTTTACAGTTTTTCACTATAAATTCCGCAGCATTCATTTGCAAGTGATCCAAACTCAGATGTGTTCGATTGGTTAAATTCTCACTCTTAATCCTGAACTGCATTTCATCATAAATCATCAATGTCAAGGTTTTTATACTGGGACACAAGTCAATACATTTCTCCACCACTTCTCCCCCAGTCCCTATTAGTGATAGATGCGAAACACTCGAATAGATAGTCACGGCTTGTTCGTGAGTGCATACTGAAGTCGTACCACTAATGCTCAAATACTTAAGAGACGGTGTGCTGTCTAATACCGAATGGATGCAAACACCTTCGAATAAACAAAATGATAGACTAGTCAAATTGTTCATTTGCACATTGAAATTAGTGTGATAGTAATCGCATTCCCATGCGGCATTGGAGTAGTGGAGTACGAGTTCTAATTTTTCAATTTTTGATATGGATCGTAAAAACAGCCAGCATTCTGGTTCGATGGGCACATAGCTGTCAATTGAGATGTGGCATAAATTTGGGAAAATCAGGAAAAGTTTGTGGATCAAATCCTTGGATTTATATCTCTTTTCTGTCTTTTTTGAAAAGTCTATTGAAATTTTTTTGTATCTAACGAACACCAATTGTTGCTTCGACAGAGATTTAAGAAGACCAATAGTGTTGTCATTGCTGCAGACTAGGCTTTCCAGACGAGCCAAGTGCTTCAAGGCTTTTTCTGCTCCTTTTGCAGTCACCTTTGTAGCCTCAAGGCGCAAACACACCAACTGTTTGGCTACTGATTGCGGTGAGCAAAGAAAATTGATTCCTTGATCTGTTATACCAGAGGTACAACTCACATCAAGTTTCTTCAAATGCAGGCAGTATTTAGCGACTAAGCGCAAAGTGTAGTCGTTGCAGCAAGTTCCATTGGCAGTCAATTTTTGCAGATATGGAAATGATGCTATGAGAAACTTTTGAGCTTGAATTGGTAGGAATCTGTTGTGCTTCCATTTAGAAAGAATTAACTTTTTTATGCTCTGTTCCAAAAAATTGAAAGAAAATAAATTAAAAACTTTGAAAAATGTTCTATAGCCCAACATCAATAATCGTGTGGTTTGGGCTCACCAAATAAATGTCGTTGAATCGAATGTATTTACTATCTTATTTGTGTTATATAAATTAATTAATGCCGCATGAATATTAGATAAAATGATCTTAGGGTACAATAGTTAAGAATGTTACTTTTTTCCCAAATTTAAGCAAATCGATGAATTTCAAATCTCCACCCAAGTGTAAATAATGTTGGAAGTCAAGGCTGTGAAATCCCATTTCGATCGTAAGTGCCATTTGGAATAAATTGCAAGAAGCGTATTGTGTACTCAGAACGCGTGAGAGCTCCAATTTCAAACTTGTGGCTAGAAGAATAGATGTTAAAAATAAGTAAAGCCTGTGATAATTTATTAGATAAACTAAATTATATGGTTGAACTTGAACTGTATATTTTTTATGAATTAGGAATATACGTAATAATAAAATAAAAACTTACGCAAACTCAAATATTCATTTAACTGATGTAGAGTGGTTTCTAAGTTGTGAAGTTTCATTTCAAAATTCATTAAATTGGTTGGTTCTGAAATAATAAATCATTTTCCATAAATATGAAATAAATATATTAAATTGACTTTTATTTAAATTTTCGACATACTTATCCCTAATGGTTGTTCCAAGGGTGCAGATTTAGTTTTAAGTCCATTCCACACAAAATCTGCAACCACTTTCAAACTCAAAGATTTTAAACATGAAACGTTACACATTTCTGTTCATTACTGATCACGCAATCAGCCTATAGATAAATTATTTATGGAACATTAAACATTATGTGTTTCTAGATAAATAGAATGGTTCAAATGGTTTATTTCATTGTTGCGCCCAAAATCCTAACAACAGCACGCGCAATACGCAAACTCAATTGTTTTGAGTACAGTATTTGGTTTTACACAAACCAAACAATTAACCCCAAACTTGTCATCACGTGATGAGATTTTGGGTTTGTGTCTGTATTTGTGTTTGTGTTTTGAGTTTGTGGAAAATCGCTAACTCTCTTAAGAGTTTTAGAATGTTTGATTAGCTCGTTTTAAGACGAAAATCGGATGTAACTTAGATTTTTTTCAACTCCATTTGAACAAAACTCATAAATATCACATTTTATTTTAACTACAAAAAAAAATTTGCAAATCTTCATTTTTACAATTGTTTGCTTTTTTTACATCGAAATTTCGAATTATTTCATCTAAAATAAGCACGTTGCCCAGATAGAAGGTCAGACCGGACAATAACTAACAAAAGAACGTATTCAAACCTCGAAATAAGTCAAAAACAACCAGCAACACTGGATCAAACCGACGTACCATAAAAAGTACTGCGACGTGCACACTTTATTCAAACTAACAAAAACAAACGTTTACGCAAACAGATGCGTCAATCGTTTGCTCGTGCCGTAAATATTGTGCGCCTGCACAATATTTACGGCATCTACAGATATTCGCCCATTTTGGCCTGGATTTTGACCCTAGACGTCTATTTCCATCCAACTTGCGGCAAACTGTTGTTCGTAACTTGCGATATTATCACCGGCTACTTGATCTACTGCCTGCACAATATTTACGGCACAAACAATCGATGGACGCATGTATCGACATTCGTGTGAATATCTGTAGGTTGGACGTGCGAATGGCGATATGCCTTCGGTTACGAGTTTCGCAGCGAAGTTTGCGTCATGACACGTTCCGTACAGGACTAGAGAGATGCGCAGAAGCGCGGTAAACACGAGTTGATATTTCAGCCATTTTGTTAACGGGGCAATTAACTTAGTATCAGTGTCGGGATGGATACGAGTCTTTTTCGCTGTTTTTCGGTTTGAAACCATCGCGGGCGAACGGTTCGTAGTCGTATTTTTTGCAACACACTTTTATTTTGTAGATGACATATTCGCAGGCCTCCTGTTGGTAGTTTTTTGCTTTAAAATAAAAAGAAAAAAGTTTTTGGTTTTTTGTTTATTATTATTTTTTTTAGATTTACAAATTGAGATTTTACTTTTGCCCACGAGACAGGCCTGCAATTCACACGCATATTGGTGACACGGATCGTCCTTCCATAGTTTGGAATAAGCAGTTCCAACTACAGAAAACGTCCGGTCGAAGCAAGGTCGAACGAAAAGCTGGAGTAAAGGGAGTAAAGAATGTTCGCACCGCGCATGCGTAAACAATACATGATCCGCCACACAAATAATGAATCCAAACTTTAGGGTTATACTTTATTTTTTAATGTTTACCATATTTTGCAATGTTTATACATTTTTCGATAACAAATACAACGTTTTCCCACGCGCTTTCTATTCAAATTCGCTCTGCCCCTGAACCATTATATGCAAAACAGTCGAAACGCCACAAAATACGCAGCAAATTAATAAAAACCATTTAATTGAGAGTCAGAAAGTTCCTTGGCGCTTCGAAACCTTTCCCGAATTACTACTAATCTCACTCTTAGCCTTACTAACAACAACATCGTCGTTCCTTAGATAAACCCCGCTCCTCCGTAACACTTCTTGCGAATGCAGATTGTGTTCCCGCTCGTGCTGCTGAAACCAATCTTTAGCTGCAAAGTCAAATTCCACACTTCAATAAACACAAATAACAAAAACCATTCCACTCTCACTTTGGCACACAATATTACAATAACATCGCGGATACTTCCAGTTTTCTTCCACGCATCTGCAAAACAAAACAAAAAAATCAAACCAAATTCAAAAAGAAAACAAAAAACAATTTACAGTTGGCATTTCCTAGGTTTGACACAAAGAACAGCATTGCAGGCGTCGCATCGACGTGCTGAGTCGTTGTGATGGGCAGGGACACCAGCGAATGCATTTATTGGTATTTTGGGATGACACGAGGAGGTCGTGCTGGAACTTTCCGTGTTGATGGAACTGTCTTCCAGGGTTACGCAACACGGGGGAGCAGCATTTTCAGTACTGATCGTTGCGTCGAACAAGGCGGAGGATTTCGAGCGTATTTTACGTTGGCTGCGATTCTTTTTCCATTTTTTAAAGCGTTGGTACGAATGGTGCGACTTTGTTCTTCTATTCCTCGACCAATCGCCCTTTTCTTTGCTCGTGGTGTTCGCTGATCTTTTCATATTTTTCACCTTCGAAGCTGTGATGCGGTTCATCGCTTTCGCCGCTCGTTTCTCCATCTGTTCCATCATTTCGTTTTCGATTTCGTACTTGATGCCGTTCGGGAGGCTGAGAAGGTAACCCCCCTTCTTGTGTCCGAGGAAGGTTGCGGTTGCGGGAGGATTTTTTTCTCGTTTGCTGCTTCGACACGACACTAAAATTTGCTCCTCGTCGATGTCCCGAATGGCCCGCGTGATTTTCTTCACTTTAAGAAGCCATACTTTCAGTTTTCTCGAGATGGTTTTCGAGGACAGGCACGCCGAGTATGTGTAAAGAGATTGCCTTTGGTGCTCGCTGTTTTGTTTCGTCAGCCGACATTTGTTGATCCATGGAACCTGGGTGCGGCCAACACCGAGAAGTTCGATCAATTTCGTACCCCAATGTTTGATCATGTGTTTTTCCATTAACCCCGGAGTGAATTGTGGTTCGAAATATTCCGGGGGAACGGAGAAGTAATCGGGTTTGGCATCTCCAACTTCCTTTGCGCGCAGCCATTTGCAGAACACTTCGCACAGAGCGCAGGCGAAGTTGATTACAACAAATTGGTAAGTTTCGTCTATAAACTGAAAATTGTTTTTTTGAAATTTTTTTAAAAAAAAAAAAACTTCCGGTAAGAAACGTCGTATCCTTACCTGGCCTTCGGACAGAATAATTTCTGACACTCCAACTGGTGTCGGCTCTTAAAAGAAACATCACATGTACAGCTTTTTTTTTGTTACATATTAAAGTCGACATTTTGTTTACTTTCAAAAACGACACTCCAGCAAAAAGAGATTGCCAATTCAGTCGAAACTGAAATTGTCAAAACAAAATTTTGCTTTCATTAGACATTTTATTTCGTGTTTGTTCAAGGGTGGATTAAAGCTTTTTAAAGGGAGCCCTGAATAAAAACAAAAACGCATTTTTAGGTGAAATTAATTCATTTTAGGTCAAATAAATGCATCTTTAGGCCAAATAAATGCATCTTTAGGCCAAATAAATGCATCTTTAGGCCAAATAAATGCATTTTTAAGTCAAGTTAATGCATTTTAGGTCCAAAAATGTATTTTAGGCCAAATAAATGCATTTTTAAGTCAAGTTAATGCATTTTAGGTCCAAAAATGCATTTTAAGCCAAATAAATGCATTTTTAGCGAAAAATAGCGTATTAATACAAAACAATGCACGTTGAGCAGAAAATATGCATGTTTTTAGTTGATCCACAGATCAGGGCAAGCACCCCCTTAATGCCCTCAACCCGGCC
>JAQIXU010000197.1:0-52050 GCA_034701245.1 Strigamia transsilvanica
ATTCGATATAAATATTGATATCTATCCGGATATCCATGCATAAATTATTAAAAGTAGCCTACACAGAATTTTTTTTCAAGGGCTATCGAATGCACTTTTCCGATTTGAAATCCGTCCAGCGGTTTCGGAGGAGATAGATCATGACAGACAGACAGACAAACTCCTCACGATTAAGTGTATAGATGATAATTAAGGCTGAAAACAATAATAAAAAAAAAACAGCGAGGGCGAGGAAACAATTCAGATCAAACAATTCAGATCTAAAGTCCTACCGGTACGCACGCACATTTTCTATTTCATGACCAAATACTTTGGCAGCTAAATGATTGCTTATTTTAATAAATAAACAATTGCATTCAAAAACGAGAAATTTAGTCTAAAAATTCGTTCAAGACGAAAATTTAGATGAAACTTAATTGTAATTCTATCATATCATACGTGCTTAATTATAATTTGATATGATGTTTGATTTATAGTGGTTTATAGTGAAGATAGTCAAGTGGTTTATAGTGGTTTATAGTGAAGATAGTCAAGTATTTTCCACTATATGATTTAATTACCCCCCTATTAATTCGATTTCCCCCCCTAAAAAAGCCGAATTTACCCCCTAATGTCTACCCCCTAAAATAGCTTATTCGCCCCCCTAAAAGTCTGATTCCCCCCCCCTAAAAACACGATGTCCCCCCCAAAAAAAATTAATTTTCCTCCCACTTTTCAGCCCCCCTTCGATATTATTTTGAAATATTTTTTTTCATTCTTTACGCGATTTTAATTGTCTTGTCAGGATGAATTCCAATACGTACAGAAATATTGGGGTAGAAGTAAAAAACTTGGTTTAGCTGAACCTGTAAAGTGATCACTTTGTATTTTCTCTTGATAATAATTTTCTTAAAAAAAAATCTACAAATGTTCACGACTGATTCCTGATGGAATCATAGATTCAATATACAAAGTGATCACCTTTCAAGTTCAGCTAAACTAAGTTTTTTACTTTTACTTAGTAGATAGCCAGGTGATTCAAAAATGTTTGGTTCATTAAATGTTGTATGTGTATGTATGACTGAAATCAGACTAAATCGACCACCATTTTTGAAGTTTGATCAAAACAATTCCAAGTTAAGAAGTTTAAATGTGTGTTATAAAATGCAGTTTAGTCGAAATGGCTTTTCGAATGCACCTAGTATTTTACTTATTAAGTCAGGGGAAGTGCAATGTGAGCATGAAATTGTGAACACGTGTATGTTCATGTTCAAGGTCGTTTGAACCCGTTCACAATATAGTTCAGACATGAATTAGTTAAATTTCATTAACTAGAATTAAAAATCTGCGTTCATTAATCTCATGTTTTTGGAATACTTTTGCATTCAAACCGGAAACGTTCTTCATACGATTATTTGGGGAAACGTTCTTCATACGATTATTTGGGGTAACGTTCTTCATACGTTTTTGGGAGCCCAAATAAGTTTTTTAGGGGGGAAGATCAGACTATTAGGGGGGCGAATAAGTTATTTTAGGGGGGTTTGGATTCTTTAGGGGGGTATATCGAATTAATAGGGGGGGCGAATAATTTATCCCCATTTGTAACTGTGGCAACCAGAGCCATCCCGATGAAAATAATCTGCATATATAGGCAAATATGAGCCGACGTTGCTGTGCGAGTCAATTAGCCACTGATATTGTGCAGAGAATTCTATGCGAGTGCACAATGTGCAGATGTCAGCACGGCTCTGGATTTAAAATCCTATGAAGAGTAAAATTAGGAAGGCGATCCACTATTGGTCCGAGACTTAATCCTACGTACAGTATATTTAACGAACAATAAGCTAACCCAGATACATTCCTGATCGGACATTCAACCCTAGAGCCTAGAGCATGCTAACCTAACCTAAAACCCTTTTCGGGACTCACTGACAAAAAATTGCAGTTAGCAACTATCTCATTCGAATTCTCGGTTTCATTTGCATGCAGAGGACATGTTACGGTTTATCTCATATTTGTTTTCTCTTTGAATTCATTTCCATTCGTATTTAGACTAGCAAGAATTTTCTTTGTGCACACCCAAAGATTCAGACTTCTCAACTTGTGCCTTTATTCTTGCAAGCGGACATAAAAGATAGAAAAAGAAAGCCAGCAAGCTTTATTTGTTCTTTTGCTTTCTAGTGTGAACCAGGCACAGGTCATCATTAAAGGTGTGATATTACCAAAATTGCACTTTCTGCACACAACCCACGTTCTTGAAATTTAAATCGTTCGATCTTCCAGCACAAAATCGGAAACAGAAGAGAAAAAAGAAAAGACTTTACTAAGACAGGATTTAACTTTTTCTATCCTTTTCCAAGTTGATCAGCTGGTCGGCGACTTTTCTCTCAGGTTGGAAACAGGTTGGAAACAGCTTTGAACCACTTTCAAATACAGAGAGAAGAAAGAATAGAGCTAAACAATAACTTCTTGATGCGCAGAACAAAAATTATCTCAACCAGTAATTTTCTTTTCTAAAAACATTTATTTCTGTGTGTTTTATTTTATTTTATT
Source organism: Strigamia transsilvanica (assembly GCA_034701245.1). NCBI lineage: Eukaryota > Metazoa > Arthropoda > Chilopoda > Geophilomorpha > Linotaeniidae > Strigamia > Strigamia transsilvanica. Next base: position 2,533 of record JAQIXU010000197.1, read on the forward strand.
TTTTCTTCTTTTTTTTCTTCTTCAGAGAAAAAAAAATTATCTTAAAAGCAGAGCTAATCTTGTAATTTCGTTTTGCTTCATAAATCCTCCAGTCTTTTCTTTGTGCATTTTTTTCTTCTTTTACTGCCTACAATTCTGTTCAGTAATTTTCCCTGTTGAATCAATTGTCTGCCACTTTTTTCCTTTCCTTTTTTTCTTTCTACACCATTTCTCTTTCCCGAATTCGGCACCAAAACAAGTGGCTGCAAGAAAAAACATCCTCCATCCAATTATTCATTTCTGGGTGAGTGCAATTTACCGTGTCTCCTAGTGAATGTTTTTTGCCTCACTACAACGAATATTGGGCGCTCACACTTACCGTAGATACATTGTATCAAGTTACAAGACGAATGCTCTGCTCGCACACTATCGTTTGTGTAATAAATCTAAACGGCGCCAACATTTTCAAAAAGCGAAAATATTTCCCTAGTCAAATGTCACCTTTAATATTCAAACTTGACAATTTTCTAATGCAAATGAAACTAGCTGCGACTTTGCGTTTACACTTTGCCGAAGCCAAACTCAAAGTCAATACACTAAGAACTTCTCCATAATTGAGTTGCACTTAGCAAAGCTTGAAATTAAAAAAGCGTGCGACTCGTCAATTCGCATTACGATTATTGATTTAAAACAATGTTAAATCATGCTTATGGAATTAAATAAGCGTTTTGGAAAGTAATGCTCAAACAAAAGATCAATAAATTGATCACATGTATGAAGACAGTAAGTGACTAACAGTCCAGGGTCCACGGAACCGCGGGTCCACTGATTGCCAGTCAGGTGCAATGACCAAGCAATCCAGGACTCCCAGGAGAACACGCAGAAAGTCGTTAACTGTCATGACTGACAAACTGGACAGACAAACTCCATGTTGACAGACATATTTACTAATAAACTGACATGAAAACGTTTTCAACAATAACAAAAGCAAAATTCCACCTCGTCGACCTCAAAACAGACAAAACAAAACGCGATTAAAATCGATAAAATCAAATAAATGCTAATCACGTTACATGTTTTGCGCAACGGCACGGTGTGACATAGCAAGCCAATGTGAACAAATCTTGCACTCACTCACCGATAGCCAATAACAACAAATTTCAACACTAACGAGCTAATCGTTGCCATTAACATTTAACTATTTATTAACCAAACCGCACTAACAGCCGCACTTGCACGCATGTCTCATTTCCCAAAATTAAACTCTACCATGCAATCATGCACAACTGTCCACTTTATTGCGTTCCAAACGACACAACTCACCTTCACAACGATCTACTTGCACAAAGAAAGAAAGAAAGAACTAAACCCAATAGAAACTAATCGTGTTACAAATTGAAGCTCAGCTATAAAACGAGCAGAAAAAAATCCATTTAATAATGCAAGCTCCTCATACCATAATTAATTTATTGGCTACACTTTTTCCTTTAATACCCAGGCATTAGCCATCAGTCAAAGATATAACATTTCCGCCGCTCCAATTACAATTTTAAAAAACATTTCAGGTTATTTTTGCTTGTTTTCCAAAAGCTTAGTCATTTGTTTGTCTTTTTGAGCTTCTCTAAAGGGATTTGCAAGAAAGAGATTATCATTGAAGCCAGTCAACAACTATTTAATCGTTTTAAGAAAAACAAACAATATTTAACTTTAACTTTCCTAAATACAACCTTAAAGCCACAAAGCGCATACAGTTTTCATGTCTTTTTCTTCCTTCCTAATAAATTTCTATTACCACGGAAAAAAAAAGTCGCAGAATTCCCTTCACCCATCTCTATTATTTATTATCATTAATTCCGCTTGATATGAAATATTAAACACCCGTAACAACATCTTAATTTCCACCAAGTTGCAATTTTTTCCATCATCAATAAGAAATCCATCCGAGACCCTTTTTAATCTTGCATCGAGCAGACTGGAACTCAGCAGCGTAGCATTTTCCCATCACATCCATCCTGTTATTGGAAATCGAATCGGCCATAACAGTTAAAAGAACTTTGCATACGCTTTCATCCTTTCATACATCTTGCAAGAAAACCCGCGCCATTTAATTGAAATTACAAGCTTCATCGACACAAGCAGCGTTCTAATAAGTCACCACACACGCCCATTATCATCTGAATTCAATGCACAGCACCGTCCTCATTATACGCTGCAATAAGTGCTTGTGGCTTCCTCTTCACTGCATGCTCGACAACTGTTTAAGCCCAAACCGATTCTTTTGTGGTCAACATCGATTGCTTACAATTGTCTTCACACATTCACGGCCCCAACTTCCTTTTCCCAATTACTCTGCAATTTGCTTCGCCGCCTCATGTTTAAAAACAACACTGGATTTCAAGTTACGCTATTGTAAGACTGCATTCCAATATACGAGTGTAGGAGTTCGAGGCGTATTCACTGTGCAAGACACCAATTAAAAAATAAATAATGCTCGTTTTCTCTCGCTTTTACTTTTAATGATCCACTCCATTCCTTTTTTATCGTGTCTATTGATTCCCTTTAACAGCTCATTGCTTCCGATCCTTTCAGTGTAGTTAGGAGAAAAAAAAATATTTTTTTCCCTTAAAACACAGTCTGCTAGCTTTTCAGATTACCAGCTTTGGCAGTGGCACGAACAAATCCTTGAAACTTTAAAACTTTATGATACCCTCACAAGTCGCTCCGTACAAGAAAACCCAATAGGTTTGACAATGTTCCTAGGTCCCTACTGTTTTAATTTCAATAAATGATTTCAAGAACTTCACTTTGAATGACTGAATGATTCACCTGACGAGAAACTCGACCACAAACTAATTAAATTTACTTCATTTTAATATTAATGCAAATGTAACTGTCAAAAGCACGTGGTGAAATGTGTGAATCCAACTTTGATTTTTAATTTAACGGTCTATTACCCGAGAGAATGGAAAAGTTATTATTTCTTACCTGTGCTTCCCTAATCACCTATAATTAGAATTCTAAAATCTATCAAAAAAAATGTAAATCACATCACGGTCTTTTTTAAATAACCAAAATCTGACATTAATTATCTATAGAAATCTGCCTCTGCTTTTCACATGAAGAGTTCTAACTTTGGAGAGTTCAATTATCTGTTCCTTTTCACCCTAGGGAAGAGAACGTACAGTGTCGGCAATTCTTCATTTTCGAGTTAAAGGTTATGATTTGTTACTTTTTGCGTTTGTCAGTCTCGATTACGACTAAAGTCTTGTGGCTTAATTTTCTCTTCTAGACAGATAAATTCTTCACCTTGATGGTTGTAATTAATAATTTCAATACCTCGCAATGCCACTTGAATATTATCAGAAATTTACATTTAAAGACCTTTCGACTGTTACTGGTTGTGATAATAGAGACTTAGCGTTTTTCCCCCAACTAAAACGAGAAGTTAAAAAGTTTACGTAAAACGAAAAATTGTGTTCGTTATTACGTTTTGATTTTGTGCTTTCAAAAGACATAACCCAAAACTCCAATTCCCAAAATTTGTGAGAAATGGATCTCGGAATTTATCCTGGAATTAAATTGATTCCAAAATGGCAACGGGTGACTATTAGTACGTGAATATATGAAAAAGTCCAAAGTTAGTTGGGGAAAAACGCTAACACTCTAATAATAAAGTGATTTGAATGACATTAATGGTGCTCTAAACTACAAACAATTAATCAAAACCACAGGCTTTCGATCAAACGTTATTAATAGTTAAAATCCAAAAAAACTATTCTTTAACCTCATATTCTGACTCAACAAAACAAAACGTTACTGGGTATCAATAGCATTTCACTGCAATACAACACACAAACGACCAAATAAAATTTGTTACCTGCAATATAAAAACGACACAACAAACTTCAACCTTGCACAAACTTTGGCAAACGACTTGGCCTCCTACCTAAGGTAAAACATGTCCATTTTCAACTTCTTTTATGAAGCTTTCTATAAAAACTGTTATCAACCCCCTAGTGGAGGTCACCGTCCTTCGAGGTCACCGTCTGATGTTCACGTTGTGGCCCTGTCCAGAGATAGTGGATCATTGAAGAAAAGATGAAACGAGAGGGAGGAAAAAAAGAGAAAAAAAAAAGAAAAAATCGACTTGCAATGGCGGCAAAAGAAAAGTAGCGCAAGTCGTGATGTGAGGGCACTAAGAACCTAATAGCAAGAGATTGGAAGAGGACAGCTTCTTTGTTCTTCGTGATGGACAAGCAAAAAGATGTTCTTTTTAAAAGCCTCATTTCAGCTGATTACAACGTACGGTATCGCACCACAACCTTCAAACTTATTTTACATGCAAATAAGCTTTAAATTCCTCCGATTCTTAAAAAAAAAAGCTGATAGTCGCTAAAGCGATTACTTAGTTGCTGACTAGACTCGTCGTACAGTATCTCGCATGCCGCAGTTCGAGCGAACGACAAACAAAATCAAATTCCTTCGTATTGCTAGACTTGTTGAAGAACGAGATTCACAATCAACGAGTTGCACTACTCAAATGATATTGAGTGCGCTGAATCTGATAGCAATCGGCTAGAGCCGGTCGAGTGTTGTCGAGTGAATAATGAGCAATTTATTATCTTGTTTTATTGAAGAGGTGTTGAGTGGTCATTTATATAATGCCCGACATGAGCTCTTTTCCTCTCACCCCTCTACTTCATATCTGTATGAGTGACCATCTGTACGAGAAGCCGAATCTTGGCTGCTAGTACCTACCGATCGAATTGAAGGAAAGTACAGTGATGACTCGAAGGCTGCAACATTTTCTGCAAATTACAATGGGAATTTATCTTGGAAACTTCATCGTGTAACATTTGCTTGTTCTAAAAATAGTTGAACTTTAATGTCTAGTGCAAATGGTTGCAGTAATCCTTTAAATTGAAATTTGTCCCGTTTTAGACGAAATTATACAATTAGGAAATTTTTAATTACACATTCACCTGGATTAAATGATGTAGTGCGCGCGCTTCATTTCTCGCATTAAAATTGCTCAAAGAAACATCCTCCCATCAATTACAGCGGAAAACACACCAATTATATATCAACCTGTTTTTCTTTTAACACTATACGGAATAGTTTCGAACTGTAGTAGATTAGAATTGCACGTGCTTAATTAGCAGTGACAAGCGATGCTACTGTGTCACTTGACATCCGGGCACTCCAAGTCGACCGAGTGATTTTATCCGCATGAAATTCCCAACATCCATACATACATTAGTAAAGCTTTTATTGACTTTAGTGCTATTCATTCTCTAGTTGTGCAAAACTTTAATGAAACCCGATCGCAAACATTATTATTATTGTATCAGTATTAAATTAATTATCGTTCATTAAATGAATAAAATTACATTCCCTGACGACATGCGCACGGCACAGAACATCCAATCAATAAACACTTGCAACTTTAAAACATTAATATCCGACCATTGAAAAATATTGATTTCCACGACAACTGGTTCCAGTCTTACAAAAATTGCAAATACCACATCTAAGGAGACCACAAAGTTCATCAGCTAATAATCCAAACAATTCAAATTAAATAACTCTGCGTTTTACCAAGCAATCCGTTAATCATCTCCGGAAGCATTTCATTTCACATCAAACTAGCAGGCCCGCTCATCCTACCGGATGAACACTTATTTAAGGTGGAGGCGGCCATTGTTTATAAAATTTTCTTTTAAAATTAGCTCATAATTATTGGTTAATTATTTAAAAATGTGTTTTAATTGTGTTTAGCCTGTATGTCTGTCTCCTCCGAATCAGTGAATGGGCTACCCAATCGGATCCTCACTCAATTCACTCATCAGATTGATCTGAGGTTAAAATAATCTTCTTTTTAATGTTGCAATGTCGTTTTAGCAATGTGGTTATTACAGTGACAGAAGTTGCTATGAAATCAACTGACCTAACCTAACCAGGACTAATTTGACCTAACCTAACCAGGACTAACTTGACCTAACCTAACCTGGACTCACTTGACTTGACCTGACCCGACCCGACCAGACTTGCAAACCTCTGCAAACCTAAGTTCTGATGTTCCAGGTTAAGTGTTTCCATTCTACCAAAAATTGACAAAACACACGGAAAATCATCAAAAATCGACAGAAAACGATGAACAATTGTTAAGAATTGACTATAAATTACCAAAAACTACCCTCTCCTAACCTGGACTAATCTGACCTAACCTAACCTGACCTGATCTAAGCTAACCTAAGTTGACCGCTATACCAATCCGCCTACAGGTCGTGTCAACTGTTTTCACAAATAATATGCTCATTAGATTTCAGCTGCAGTTAACTTTTATATATGCAAAACAAACAAAAACAAACAAAATCAAACAAAAACTATTACAACTCGAGCAAAATCTATCAAAAATTGTTACAAATTTACCAAAAACCACCACCTTATCCTCTCAGTGAGTTTATATCATCGTATTTATCCAAGAAGAAAAAATTTTATCCGCGTATTCGACCAAAAATTATTATAAATCAAATAAAGATGTGAAAAAACATAACACATCAATAAAACCGAATTGAACAAATCTTAACAAAAACAGTACAAAAATTCATCAAAAAGCGACCGAAATAGATCCAAAATTAATCCAAAATTATCGAAACTCGCGCAAAATCAATCTAAAATTAACAAAACTCGAGCAAAATCGACCAAAAAGAACAATAAACCACCACCTTTATCCGCCAACAAGTCGTTCAAACTGTTTTCCCTCTTTTCGCCGGCGCCATCTCGGGTTATTCCCAGCGAACTCGTGCAAACCGTTAACCATACTGCTTTGTTGTTAGTATTGTTGAAGTTTGATATAAATATTGATAGGTCTTTCGAATGCACTTTTCAAATTCGAAATCTATCCGGCAGTTTAGGAGAGAGACAGACTGACAGACTCCTCACAATTAAATATATAGTACAGAGATGATGCAGGTCGATTTTTCCTTTTTTTTCACCAAAAAAACAACATTAATTAAGCAGGAAATTAAAGCTCGCCAGCAATACTCACTTTGGAGTGTAAATGAGCAAATGTAAATTCAGTAAGGTAATTTCTTAACGTCTAAACCCGACGCAAGAATCATAAACTCGCAACGTTTTGACAGCTCAAATCTTCGCTTGCGCTTTGCTTCATTTACATAAGAGAAATTTCCCCAATCCAATTACAACCGGCGCGCGCACAAACCCAGCTTGTAAATCCAAACACAATAATTTTAGATATTTCATTTTTTTCCCAGATTGAAATCCGCTTTAAACGCGAAATTATAATTGAAAAGTCAAGAAGTTTTATCAAGATGAGAGACTAAAGAAACGTCTCGACGGGCGCGCAGCCGGTCAATGGGTGAAGAAAAAAGCAGACAGCTATAGTGGTGACTGGTGATGCAACCATCATTTCAATCCCGCAGAGAAAAGCAATGAGAAAGGATTTGAAGCGAGCGGCGAGCGCCGAGAAAAACAATGCCTGCCGTGCGTCCGTAGTGTTTTTGCACAATCCTCTTATCACTTCTGCTTTTCCTTGTTTCCAACTCGCTATGCGCTGCTTTTCTTTTCTATTCTATTTCAAACTCAAATTAAAACCTCGCATTAAAAATGAACCATCACATAAGCTTAGCATAATACAAATTAAAACAAAACTAAAGCTTTTTTCGTTTAAAAAAAGGCCACTAGATGTCAGATGTGCTTAGATTTCTGCTATGTCGACAGAGATTAGGAGTATTTAATTTTGGATGGAATTTCTGAGCTCGTGTGAATCCAACATTTTAGTTTTATCTAATTACTATGGTACTCAATCTCCAACCGTATTACCCCGCTTTAGGCTGTGACTAGACTGCCGGTAAATCCCGTTCTTACCGGCGGGTTTTATTCTGAATTTTCCAAAGTGGGTAATTTTATAGCGACATGCGGCTTGAAGCGGGGTAATATGACAATTATCTGTGCAATTTTCATTAAAGTGTATCAATTTTCAAGTGGATCAACAAGAAAAAGAAAAATCTAAATGAAAGCAAATGAAACTGAAGCCGCCCCAAAATGTGCATACCTCATGTGAATAAACTGACTTTACTTACTACCATAAATGCTCTCATTGAACGCGGGTTTCAAAGCAACGCGGGTCTAAATTAACCAAAACGACTAGATTCAACATCTAAATTGACTAAACTAACTAAATTCAACGTGTAAATGGGCAAAATAACTGCCCAAATTGATCGAAAACACTAACGTAAATGTTTAAATTGACCAAACCGATTGAATCCAATGTCTAAATCACAGAGAAAATCCAGATTTTGTCAGCATTTACGGTACTCTATTTAAAAATGTCCAGTTAGCGGTTTTTTATAAACTTTTAATTTTTCCCGCCCACTATTTCTATTTATCAGCGTCTTTCGAAACGTGGAAATTCGAGCGCACTTTATTTTTTTCAAAAACCAAAGATGATTACGAGTTACGACTCTCTCACTAAAATTCCACAATTTATGGATTTAATCTTCGCTCGCTAATATATCAATAATAACAAAATCATTATTCTTCCTCAAAAAAAAAAAACGGAGGGAGAAAAAAAGGAAAATCCCCACCGTATAAATAATCTTTCCTTAATTAAAATGATAACGATGAAATAAACTCCCCCAACATCATTTCCCTTTTACATATTTCAACGAGTTCATCATAACCCCTAAATCGATTTTCATCCAATGCGCACACACTAATCTAATTTAAAGCTTTTTACAATCAGGTCTCGACTTGTACAACACAGATCTACCTCTTCTCTTCTCTTCTCTTCTCTTCTCTAGTAGTATGAAAATGGGCCGTGCTCTCCGCTTCCACTCGTTGCCCCAAACTCAATCAAGAGATTGGTGCAAAAGTCTCGAGAGAAAGCGATAAAGGGTGCGAGTCAGCTATGGGTGGCAGCAGCTGTTCCCGACAGATAGCAAACAAGCGAAGGCAGGCACGTGAAAAGCAGCAAACCTTACAATTATTTCAACCAAAATAAAAAAAAAATAAAAAAATCGAAAAGAAATCCAATGTCGGGCGTGTTCACATTCACTCATTCATTCATTCATTCATTCATTTCATGCAAACTCGTTAGTATTCCATCGGCCCGTCACCCAACTTTTGGCCAATGTCCTCTTAGTCAGATTAGCCTACTCAAGGCGGGTAATCATCTTGTTCCCACAATCCTTTCACGTTTCTTCGACACGTATCGATTCGAGTCAACACTTGAACTTTTGTGAGCGTGGCCTTTGAGTTGATCTCATCGAGAAACTTCCATTTAAAACTATTCCCCCAAGAATGCCGCTGCTTGATGAGAAAATACTTTAAGCCCAACAAGCACTTATTACACAAAGTGGCGCTATAGGAGCGCAGTAAAGATTAGATCGGTCTCTCAACCGCTCGATTGCATTCAAACGAGCAAAATGCGGTAATTTCCCACCAGATCAGTTAACTCAGGGACCCCCACAACACACCGTCGCGAGCACAGAACTTTTCTTTACTGCTCAATTTCGTCTCACTTTTAGACTTAACTAAATTTACACTCAAACCTATCATCCGGCCCACCAACTGGCAACTGGCAACTGCCTACGCCGCCTTTAAGAGAAAAAAGAATGTTAACGTTCAAGATTTGCTGCTCACGGATATAAAAAATAAAAACTAAGAACATAAAAAGCCAAACTGCTGTTATTTATTCAACAATTTCAAGAGGAACAGCACACCAGGAAAAAACTCGCGAAATAGCTTCATTTTCATCAACATTTCATGCCGTAGTCACCAGAAGCTTTAAGAATTCACCAACACCGTGAATATACACATTTCTTGCAGTGCAAACAAAGAACTTTAATGTTTGACACGCCTTTTGGTTCGCGGTTAATTGGTGCTAATTATTCATAATCAACGCCAATAACGCCCAGTAGAGAATGAGTGATTTGATAAGTTGGCTGCACAAATCATCTCTGACCTTTTAGCCAACCTCTATTAAAAACTAGCTCTACCTCTTGTATGATAATGACCCGAACGAGTCAGATGCTGTTAACTCCTGTTCTCATTACAGCATTAAAGCAGTTGCAAAATTGCAAAGACATGTTTCTCTCAAAACATAAATTACGCTGCATGACATTTGCGAGCTTTGACTTGACAGCGTAATTACTAACGTACCTGACCGCCAATCGCCAATTCCCTGCGATCAATAGTAGTACTGAATTGGCACTAAACGGTGAATTTGACAAGTCTGTCATTTGAAATACAAATTGTATTTACTATTTACTATCAATACATTAGATCAGTGTTTCCCCACCTAGGCCTTTCTAAAATTCTTATGCCCCTTATGTAACGTATACATCATAATTTTTAATATTCAAAAACTGAATTGTTCAGTGAAGAAATCACTAGGAAATTGTTGAGGCTATGAACATGGCGAACAGAAGTTACCTATACTGGACGTTCACCCAGTTCAAGTAGCGACTGAATCCCCCCCCCCAACACCCCCACTGGTGGGGGTAGTTCGAACATTTGTTAATTGATTTAAATGGAACCCCCTGTCAATTTGGCATAGATATTTAACATTTTGATAGATCAATCATTTTGCTTCCGCAATGAAAATTTCAAGAAACTCTCACGAGATTTAATTCCGAACCACTGAGGAGATACTCAATCAGAAAACTAGTGACCGTCACTCAAGATGGGGAGATTTCCGGAGCGACAAGAAGAAAAAAATAAAACAAAAGATAAGTTCAAACCTGAAAATGGTGGCTCCCCGGTTGCCATTTTATTTGCTTTGGCAGTGACGTTGATGGCTTCGTTGCAACATCATGAAGCTGCCCTTCGTTTTATCTCCATTCACATTTGCTCGTGTAATTGTCTACTCAACTTGATGTTTCTCTTACCCCGTCCTAAAAACAAAACAAAAAAAAATCGCTAAAAATAAATATAAGAGAAATAAACCCAAAAATAAAAATTAAAAAAATATTCATTTATTTATTTATTTATTTATTTCATTTGATGAAAATTTGAGCCGAGACAAACTTTTGGATATTTAGTTGCTCGTTACAGTTGCACGACAACATCTGTTTGTTTCCATAATGAATACCTCGAAGGCGTCGTGCTTTTGTGTGCAGCACAATGACGGCTTGTTGAGTCTGCCCCCTTCGCCACAACGCTTTCCGTCTAATTATGCAGCTTCTGCCGGATCGACTTCACTTTCTTCCATACAATGTATATTAGGAAGCCAAGCGACTGCGGTCAGCTCCTCCCTCGTTCACAAACAAAGACCTTAATGCTCCATAATGACTTTGCCAAATGAATGCAATAATGTCATGTGGCTGCCGTGCCACCATTTCCTTTATCATCCGCCATCCCGGGTGGGCCAACAACATTTATTTCATCTTTTTTTAATCAACTTGGCGCGACCTAATTGCTCTGCAAAACCTGCCAATCTAACTAACCTCAACCAAACTACACCCAACCCTCGATATATGGCCGGGATACGTTCCTGGAAAGTCGGCCGCAATGCGAAATGTCGTATAACAGATCAGGGGCTGTTCCCCCTGATTCGTTAGGGAATTTCCCAACTTTTTGGACGTAAACCGAAAATATTAGGCCGCATATCAAAATTTACCCATAATGGCACAAGGCCGTTATGGCGAAACGCCGTATAAAGAGCGGCCGTTTAACAAGGGTTGGGTGTACTTGATTTCACCACCAAAACCGAAAATTTCTGTGAAAACCTTGGCGGTAATGCATTGGTGGTAGTGTCGTGGAATCCTTACTCATCGCTGACGACCCGGCTTGGTCATGTTATGTTGGCATTGAATGCGACAGCAATCTTGTTAGTCAATTATGATTAGTTGTCTTCCTAAGTGCAGAGACTGCGAGTTGAACTCGGGCTTTGTTGTGCGTTTAAACTCGCAGTTCAGTGGATTAGATAATCTACGTCTACATTGTCCACACGTTGCTGTGATTTCCCCGCGAGTAAAAATGTGGCGATCGACTTGATGAGCCCTTATTTACTCCCTGAACGCGAGTCAACAAGCCTCTACTGAATGATGGGACACCTTACAGGCCTATTTCTCCCACTTATCCAATTTTCCACACCTGTTTGTGCAAGCATTAGTTGCAGCATCCAGATTCCAATTTAGTTTAAGGCCATCTTCTTATTCATGTGAATTTTTTAAGCACATGCTAATGCTTTCAAACTGCACATGTTCTCAGCTTTAAACGGCTAACGCAAACTCAATATCCCGCGGCACAACTAAATTATCTCATGATTCATGAATAAAAACTCAAAACATACGAGGGGTCTGAAACAAACGACTAACTCCTAGACGTTTGCTGGTTGCTGAGCGTCTTCTGTATAAAACCCTCGTTGCTAACAATATTGACAAAATAAATAGCGGTGAGCCAAATGCAAACACTTACATTCCATTTTTCGCACATGAAAACACAAAAGTCTAAAATTGTTTACTGCACACGAGTGTTAAAACTTCTAAAAACTATGTATTCGTGGCGCGCGTCTGCACAAATAGAGATTTTTCAGTTTGATTTTTGCATCGAGACACCAGACAGTAAGCGCATTCAAAAACGTTTAAACGTTCATTTAAACCCATTTAGACAAGTTTTTGAACGAGATTTTCGTTCAAAGTTCATTTAAAAGATCCATTTAGGATTTCAGTTAGATCACCGATGAGAACTACGACTACGAGGAATATAGCAGCAGTTGTTTATTGTTTAAAATAAACAACACCCCCAATAATAATTATGATAATTAAGGCTAGAAATAAAAAAAAAACAGTAAGGGAGAGAAAACAATTCAGATCTAATTAAGTCTAAAGATAGGTTCACACTTGTGTTCACACTAGACGCAACCTACCGTAGCACAAAAAAGAAATATGCAGTTGCAACACACTATTTTGTGTGTGAACAGAACTAAAACTTCACTTGTTGTGTATAGCCAATCAGGTCGTTTTAATGAAACCTGGGTTTGGATGTAGATCCAAGAACACAAAAATCGTTGCTTTGAGTTACTCCTGATTGGTTGCATGCAAGCATATTCCTTGTGTTGCGTGTTACTTCAACTTGCAGTTGAAGTACAAATTTACGACTATGTCAGGAATTTTTATGAATTTTTGGACGCAACCAGCTTGCGTTTCGTCTGTTTTCTTGCGTTGTGCAAGTGTGAACCTACCTTTACCGATATGCACACACATTTTCTATTCATGACAAAGAACTTTGGCAGTTAAACGACCGTTTATTTTAATAAATAGACGATTGCATTCAAAAACGAGACATTTCGTCTAAAAATTCGTTCGAGACAAAAATTTAGATGAAACTTAATTTAATGCGCATGACTGACTATAGTGAGTTCCAGATAAGTTAATGAATAATCTAATCGCTACTCCCAAGCACATGCTGCGGGATAATAAGTTAATGTAAATCAAATGCCACGGTTGTTTAATCAGTTAATTAACTTCCAAGTCAAGATTATTCTTATTAGTTTAAGGGAATTATTCACTATTGCAGTTTTAGATTTCACTCATCCCTGGGGCTGGTGTTTTAAACTTTGGACCGGTTCATCAAGTTGGCAATCAAGCACACACAAGTGCTTACAGAAATTATTGTGCCAAGTTGCAAATCCAATCTGCTCAATGTGCCAAGTATTTATTTTCAACGATCTCATCTCGTTTAGCGAGAATTTGTACCTTGTACCTTGTACTGCTGGAAATACATGGTGTCAAATTCCAAAAATAAACATTGTGCCATGCAGCAAATCCAATGGGCTCAATGTGCCAAGCATTTATTTCCAATGATCTCCTTTTGGCAATGCTAGAACTTCCCACCTCAATATTTACCATCTTCTCCATAGTTTTTCTATTTGTCCTTTCCACTTGGAGTGCTTTAATTGTATCCTACTTCCTCCTGTGTTCTGCCAACAGTACGAGACAAATTCGAAACATGCAAATTCTTGCTAAACCAGACGCGATCGTTGAAAATAATGCCAAACAAGCCCCATATAACGTACTTTCTAGCCAAGATATTAATGCGTCTCTTTATATGCAAGACAAATCTTCCACATAAACAGTGGGATTTCAATAAAAATAATCGATGGCAGATTGGCAAATAATCCGTCACCTAACTCGATGATCCCACACTCAAGCAATGTTGGTCCAATGATTCAGCAAGTCATTACTTGAACGAACTACAAGAACTAGCAGCGATAACAAGGTTGGAATTACAACTTACAAACGAAAAGTTAATTAGGACGACTAACTTTAAGCCAAGAAACTAAATGCAAATAGTACACTCCGCAATACTACTAATTCGTCTTTCCCAACTAAAATCCACTTTTTCTTAAAATTAAGATGCGCAACCAACTCGTGCAATTTCCAGTTGCGTAATTGGTGCTCTTGTTCTGACCAGAATAGCAAATAATTATAATCTCTTAAAATGGAAAGTGCTTCAACGTACAAGAGCATTTTAATTAGCTATTTGCACACGCTTAGTTAAAACAAACTTTCGTTTTAATTTTTACTTTTCTTCCCTTAAACTGATCCGAGACACGTGTAACTCTTTAATGATCTTTGTTTGCTCATCTTTAGCAGTTCTGGGGAGAAGAAACAAACAAAAGACCAATCAGCCAACTGCAATACAAGACGAGACGAGATGCAGGAGATAGTTGGGCTCGTCTCAGTTAAGAAACCCGAGCCAAATTTCTCATTAAGCTCAATTAAACTCATACATCCCTAATTCAACTGTTCATTTTAATACCCACTTTTCTTTACAACGGTCCCGACTAATTGTACGAGTAATTGTCGCTTGTTTATTGTTCTGTGAGAATAAACAGGTTGATGGTTTTAAAATACACGAGGTCTTTGTCTTTGTGCAGTTGCTAGGCAACCAGTGTTAAACATTCGACTGTTCCGAAGTGCAGTATCCACTTTTCTTTTCCCACCACTCGACGTTATTTATTGCGCTTTTCTATCAGCTGCTTGGATTTAGCTGCGTTCGAATAGACTGCCATTATTAAAAACACATTTCCAAACTATTCCTTTAACTCGCACAAAAAATTGAACTAACTTAATTATTGCATGTCAACTGGCGGCGAAATAAAATGTTTTTTACCTCGAAAACGTGTTAACCACCTGCACCGCATACGTCGTAGCTGCGTGTAAAAAGAAAAATTTAAAATTCATTATTCATCATTCGCAATCATATTCGCATCCTTTAGCAGTCATAACTCATTTAACTACTTAAAATTTCACTCAAGTTTTCAATTTTTTGCCTTTCCTGCCTTCAAAATCAATTTTTTTTTGTCCACCCAAACAAACAAACAGCGGGAAAAAAAAGAAAAAAAGAAAAAGAAAAGATATATATTAAAGCGCCATTTGCGATATTTCATACACGATTCACGCACATGCTTTTAACTTTTCTTCACTTTTCAATACATGAGCACACGTGCTAACTCATCATCATTCTGAGAAAAAACGGTGAGAAGGAAGCAGATTTTTTGCAGCACGAAGACGAAGACGCAGGCAAACGCAGGCAGACGCTATCAGCTGCAGGCATCACCAACTCCATCACACGCATCTGTTGTTCGAGTATCGCCTCGCCTTCAGAGAAAGAATTACATAGAGGCACATGCACTTGATTACTGCTCTTCATTGCCAATCTCATTCAATGTGCCATGAATACGTAATGAGCCCAACTCAGGATAATGAGAAATTCAAAAAATTAAAACAAATATGAGAAAGCTTCAGCTCTGCAAGCCTCGGCTCAAGCAGGCAAGCAAGAGCAAAGTAAACACTTTTCTGCTCCTCAATATCCGTAATTAGCCATACATATTCCATAGCCATTCACATCTGACAGTTGGTGCCCGTATTCTATCATTAACAATACGCTCAACGTTGCTCTAAGAGCGAACACCTTCATTTAGGGACGCGCTTTGATTGTTTAGTTTGTTGTTTACTCTGACCGGAAGTAATGTGCACCTCACAAAGGCGCTATTTTAGGACAATAGTACACTTTTATGCAAGATGGGGGCACTGAAATACAAGTTTGAACAAAGGCGCCTCTTAACCGTTGCATGGTGCTGAGAGTTGCAATGGCGTTTTCTTGTTTCTGCTTATTTTGATTGACGTTTTTGTCAATGTGAGCAGTTATTTTAACCAAAATGTTAAAAAATAAATGAGTTTGCTCCTTACCTAAGCAACTTGAAGCCGGCGAACAGACGTCCAAAACGTCTAACATGATTGAAACAGCAACTGTTAGCAATAAATAAATAAAAGAAAATAATTTTCAGCTTCAGTTTGAGTTGGGAATCTGCATTACATGTGATGAATGTGTGATTTAGGCAGCTTGATGACACGTCGGGTTTCTTCGTGCCAAAGATCATTATTCTCACCCATCTTTAATTCTATTTAATCGATCAATCACAGGATCATGTTGACGCAGATGAGCTTCATCGACTGCCTTTTACCTCAATCATTCCTGGGGAACTAATAACAAAGAGTGTTTAGTGATAAATGAATCAGAAATCTATCAAAACCTTGTTTAGAAAAAATATAACTCACGGCTTTTTATATCACGGCGTCGCTCGATCGATGTAATCAACACCAGACGGCAATATATTTCTACTTGACGCCTAAAACGAATAAAATACAATAAAAATATGAGAATTATCCTCGGAATTATCCATAATCAAAATCAAAATGGCGTGCTCGCTTTTTCAAGTGCAAAAATGGGCGCGCAAATTATATACTCATCATTTAATTTAGATTTTCTCGAGTTTAAATTGAAAAAGATTTGTTGGCAGTGTGCAATTTTCTGTTTTGTGAAGCAACGAATAATGAAATTTGCATAGTGCACTTTCCTGGGCGTCCATGGCGATGGTATTCGGCGTAATTAGTCTCGATTTCTCCGCGCGAAACTCACTTAGTCACTGGAACAACTTGCAATCAAATTAAGTTATCTTTACCGGATTCACATCGAGCGGAAAACTCCGTCCATCTAGAAATTCTCTCGCAGCTTGGATACGGTAATTTTTCATACTTCGTTATGTACGCCATTTTTTTTGCAACGGATCAGTCAGGTGACTTACCACCAATCACAAGGCCAGATAATCCCTTCGTGCACTTACTTTTGCCTGGCTGTCGTAGAAATAAAAATAATAAATATACAAATAAATCAATAAATAAATGAAATTAATGCGTATTTACAGTATTAAAGTCCCTTTTGCCGCTTAAAATATTTGTATTTTTATATTTATCGTATTTATTTTTCATTTTCATAATAATGGCCAGGCAAAAGAAGTCTCGTTGTAACGAATTTTGTTTCCGGTCCAACTTTAGGGCCCAAAAGAAGACGAATACCTTCGGTAAGTCCTCGTTAATTATATTTTTAACTACAACCCAAAAACTGGTGGCCTGGAGATGAACAAGAAATCTTGAACCCACAGAAATATTTTATCAAGTAAAAATGTATTCCGGGTTGTCTAAATTGGTACCAATATTTGCCGAGAGGGGAAAGAGGATTTCCTCTCGTTATTTACTACTCAGCAAAACCAAAAACAAACAAAAAGCCTCATTCCTTGACCTTTTGGCTAAAACACACAAAAACAATGGAAAAAATAACTCGGAGTGAACTATTCTCACGAGACTATAAACTTTGTAGCTCGGTTTACATGCAAATTCCGAGTTTTCTCGCAGGAGCAATAAAAATCGAGTCGTCCAGCAAGAAAGTGACAAATCGCAGTCAAATCCACGACACTAACAACACAAAACAAACAAACGTCACTGACCAATGCCAGCACAGTCCACATTAGTCGTCGCACATTGCGTGTTTGTTTTATTTCATTTTATTTTATTTCATTTCATGTTGTTTATTTTCTTGTTTTATTAGTCGAGGCGTGCAGCCCAGCTCGCCCTTGACTCTAAAAGCCGTTGTTTTACAGCCAAATTATACCTGCTGTTATTTTGCTTTGCCTCGCAACCAACACGTGAAAAATTAACTCTGGTAGCCATAGCAACTAGACGCATTTAAGCCTAATGGCCTCTTATTTTTATACAGCGATTTGCTCACTAATAAACTATTCCAACCTTACCTTGCTTCTAATTGCGACTACTAAGTAGTAATATGCTTGTCTCGGCTTTCTTAATTCCGCACGGACAATTCATTGAGAAGCAAGGTGCTAATTCATTAACTCACTTTACCCACGGGAAATTAACACTCGGCCTTCCAGTGAGCTCCCAAAGCCCCAGCTATGTAAAAAGACAAAGAATATATATTTGAAAAATCTTTTTTAAAATTATCACTGACAATTTTTTTTTATTGCGTTTTCATCCAAAGGAAATGTCGAAACCAAAACGTTTTGGGTGTTAATTGATTACATTTTACGTATACCTTAATAATGTGAAATACAAGGAGTCAAGAGCATCTGAGGGAAGGAAGGAAGCGGTTTTTTTGGTGCGCTAGCGTCACTTTACGATGCGGTTTTGTGCACCGACCGAATGTCGTTCCATTTTTGCGTCACGCGCAATAGAATCGCCGAATTCAATCTTGTTAGAAAAAAATAAAATCATATTTCATCTCGGTGTTAGCTTTTCGGTTTAAAAGAGCACGTTTAGCAAAACAAGATTTTATTTTTACAAAAAGAAGGAAATCGATAAGTCGCTCGGCATTTGGCACTTGGCAGCACCGACCGAGTCCAAGCGACGAACCAGGCTTAATTGTGAAAACTAATCCATGGCACAAAGAATAAAGAGAAACAACATTTGTATTTGTTTGGATAGGACGATGAAAGCCCAGCAGGTCTTAATGACAAGATGAGAAAGAGGTGTGGATTTGGCATGTGGAAGCCAGCTAAATCCCTCAGTGAATTCTCCCGGGGATTTCTCACAGTCGTTTCGATCCCTCAAGGTTGCCGACCCATCAAACAATTACGGAGAGATAAGGCGGCTTGGGATTTGTGAGCTCGGTTGACTTTTCTACGCGATCCAGCTGATCCGGACCTGCTCCAGCACCCTGATTGGGCCATGCATCACACCAATCGATTAATGGAACAGTCCTGGTTTTGGATGCTTTGTCCCAGTGTCCCCAAAATGTCCCGGTTTTTAAAAATCGATCAATTTAATCGGTTTAATTTGATGCACGTATCCAAACTTTGTCTGGAAAGTCAACGACTTCTTGATTATTAAGAACAAGATGGGAGGTCAAATGCCTGCTCGAAAGAGTACTGGTTCGCACTTCTAGCTGGTTCCGGCATTTGAAGGAACACGTGGAGAGATTGTTTCCGGTTCTGCCATTTGGGGCAATTTTGTATCGCTAATGGGTGTCTCGGTTTTTTATTTCCAAAATCTGGTCACCCTGTTAATGATTGATTAATTATGGCGCGAAAATAGACGAAAACAAAAGTAGTGTACATCCGTCTTACCGTGTTCCGACGAAGGACGATGATGTTTGGGGATTAATTGATTAATTGGGAGGAGGAATTTTGAAAAGAAGAAGAAGAAGAAAGTACACAAAACAGGAAAAAAATTCCCATTTATTATTCACAATGTCTGGAAAGAGTGGATATCACAGAAACGTCCAGATTTTCTTTTCTCATAAACGTAGAAAACACTAGCTCACTCGGATGCAAGATTAAGTCTCTTTTAGTCTCTTTCTGTTTGTTTTGATCAAAAATAAACATCATGCAACCAGAGTTTGTTATCATCAGTCACAGTTTGAGCCGTCCCAGTGTCGCTTGCTCCATGCTCCAGGCTCCAGGCTCCAGGCTCCAGGCTCCAGGCTCCAGCACTTGACGATGGTTAGAAAACGCACCGGCGAAGAAATCGTCACACCGCGATTGTGCTGTCGTCGTAGTAATTGTTTAAATGTCTGAAACCATCGCACTGTCACTTCATGTATTTACTCACTCGCTCACTCACTCACCTGTGAATTAATGGAGACGAATTGACTCGCAGTGCAGCATTTTGGTCGTTATACCTCGCAACATCAGCGTCTAATAATCACGAAAACATTAGCACCAAAATGCGGTTTTGTTATTAATTTCAATCGACCCTCACTATAAGCGATTTTGTTGTCAAATTCTGTATCAGAAAGATCCTCTTCCTCGTATCCGGCATCTTTAGGATCGTCAGAATGATCGAATATAAACGTCGTTTCTTCCGTGCTGGGATCGCACCTTAAGACAAACAACAACGATCAAACGAGATGGTCAAAACGAGCGCCATTAATGTGCGCATTGAGGTAATGTTTTTTTTTATACTCGTACCTTATTCCAGGATAAAGGGATCCCCTCAGTTGATTCCTATTCCCAGACCCAGACGACTGTCTTCTTTTCTCTTGCCTCGCGTGCGACTCTGGTGACATTTCGTTGGACGAACTGGATTCCGGGCCGTGATCTAATAAATCTGGAACTACGACTACGAATTAGTTTGAATTGATTTCAATTTTCAATTTTCAATTTTCAATTTTCAATTTTCAATTTTCAATTCCTTACCATGCTGGTGGTCGTACGTGATAGGCTGTGCGGGTCGGATCAACCAAGGCTGTGAGCTGTACTGATTTATACTACTTGTACCCAAATCTAAAATCTCGCCACCAGAAAGGGCCATTGTATAGTCTGTGTTGTAAAGGGATTCGGGCCTAGGACACTGCTGCAACTGCTGAGTCACTTGCTTCTTCGTCCTCGGATACGTTCCTTCGCGCATATCTTGCTGAAAAAATGTCCAGTTACTCGAGAGAGAAATTAAAAACAAGCTCAAACACAAACCGGAGGAGACGTGCGCTGCTGGCTGAATGTCAACATGTCTTTGTTCTGACAACTAGAAATTTGGGAGGTTGCGTACGGAGATATATTGTCTAGAAAGAAAGCAAGAAAAATCATTCAAATTTCACACTGATTACAATTTTAACTAGACTTTAATTAGCGATAAATATGGCAATTTTCCGCTATCGGAAACTCTTTTCATGCGTGATACTTGTTAATGGTAGTGCAATGGTACCATGATTAGGCATACATTTTCGGAAAAAATTTATCATATCTTTGGCACAGGTTGGGCAAGGAAATTTCCTAATTGCTGATATCTTATCGGTGTTATCCAATGTCCTAGAAATTTGAGTTCGGTGTGCCCTAATTTCGATTTTACTCGATTGATAGTCAGGTTGGCTCGATCGAGCCGTTCCAACACGTCTTTGACGTCCTCATATTTGCCTATTGACCTCGTGACAATTTATTTTGCGTTTTAGCGGCGTTAAAGGTTAAAACATTACAAAAACCTTTTTAATGGATAAATGTAAAGTTTTGCACACGTTTTGGATACAAATTCGAAACAAAAGTGCTTTTTTTGTCACATTTTGTCACAAAAATAAATTTTTGAGTAAAAATTTTTTTTCCTTTTTCAAAATTTGTATATCAACCAAAGTCTAATTTCGACTATATACCTTTAGCTACAAACAGAGGAGTCATGTTTTTGATTGGTCCCTTGGTGTTATTTCCAAGTAGGTAGGTGAAGCTGCCCATACTCGAGTTTTTTTCGTACTCCGCTTTGTTCGGCGGCCTCGACTCTTCCTGGCGCATATTTCCTTGACCTGAGAAAAAAGAAACATCAAGAAAACGAGCTAGCTAAGATGTGTTTGAATGATTGCAAACCCGAGTGTTGATGTCTTTGCATTTGAAGTTTTCTTCTGCAGCAAATTGAAAGTAAAGACCCAAGCACGAAAAGTACAAGCAAACAGGCCGTCAGAGGGAGAATGACGCGTAGGTCGTAGAAAAAAGACACTTTGGCCACGCTGCGGTCCACCGATGCAATTGGAGCGACAGTACCTGCGGGACGACGAGATAAGATAAATTCAAAGGAGGAATTGCAACAAGGACGCTCGGACGCGGAAATGTACCTCCGGTGACCGTCTTGGTCGCAAACTCGTATTCGGCCATGGTCGAGCCCGCGCTGTTATGAGCCATTACTCTCAAGTTGAACCACATTCCCAACTCCAGATCGGGAATGACAAATTCGCGTTGTTTGAGCACCACATTGTTCGATACGAGATTCCAGTGACGAGCACCGCGGGGCTTGTACTCCACCACGAAATAGAGAATTGGACAGCCGCCGGAGGACCACGACTCCAACTGCAGCGTCACAAACCTCTGGTCCTCCCTGATGAAACTCGGCTTCGAGGGAACCGCCGGAGCTGAAAACCAAATCAAACATATTGTATTCGTTTCACGACAACAGCTGGCACCACCTAGTCCGCCCGGACTCGCTCGACACGCGCTCTCGGACATCGGCTGATGGTGCCGTCGAGCGGCCGAGACCTCAAACGCTAATATCGATTGTGTCTTTTATTTTTTTTATTTTTTTTTATTTTACAATTTTAATTCACTTACCGGATCCCTTTGTCTTCGTACTGATCATTTCACTCGGGCGTCCAATGCCCAGTTTATTGACGGCAGCGATATAGATCTGATATCTATTACCACATTCCAGATGATTTAGAAGATACAGATTGCTATCAGCACCGAGATAAATCTCTTCCCATTCACCGAACTCTCTTTTGTAGTACAAATAATATCCTGCAAGACAATAGCGGCTCGAATCAGTCTCGATTCAATCCAAACAAACAAACAAACGAACAAATGAACAAATGAACACTCCACCTTGGACGGGGATCTTGCCGTCTTGACTCTTCTCCCATTTCACCTCGATCGACGTGTACGTTGTGGCAGAAACCAGAAGAATAGGCGCATCGGGTGGAACTAGCGGAGATAAAAGAGATAAAAAGATAAATAAAAGATTTGATGAAAGGAAACATTGGCCCCGGTTCAAATGTGTCCCGCACGGATTATCGATGGATCAGCTAACGAGCAGCTGCCAAATCGAGTCGAGTGGTTGAGTGTGGAATGGGGGACACTCGTGACACGCACGCACACCTTGATTGCAGGGAAAGAAAACTTGCCTTGAACGGTGACGGTGTAGACAATGTCGTCAGAACCGGCCGAATTCTTCGCGTGACACGAGTAATTGCCACTATCGTTGGTTTGCACTTCGGCGATTTTCAATACGCTGTCTTTGATCATCACCCTGTTGGAGGAGGAGGTCGCTTCTAACGGCTGGCCCCTATAAAACAACAAAACATGTCGATAATTCATGTAAACGACCACGCAGCTGTTGGTCGAGGCGAGTCGAGTCGCAAGTCGGATGCGAGAGGGAATGATGACAATTTCTTGATGCACTTTGCTGCGAATGCTTAACGAATGCCTAACGACGTACACGGCTAATTACTAGGCCGAGGCGGACCCCGTAATGAAAAATCGATGTCGGATCAACGTCGTGTGCCAGATGGTTGCATACAATTATTGCCCATCGCAATCTCTCAACGCGCTGCTCAATTTCGAAAATCGATCGCGAAAAAATCGTCACGTGACACGTTCTTGTTTTCAATTTGAACAGGCGGCTTTTATTTTTTCGAAAATCGCTCTAACCTAATTTGGGCGGAGGAATTAAATTCTATTTTAACAAATCCACTTACTGTATTTTCCATTCCAAATCGGGCTGCGGAATACCCGCGGCTTTGCACTGCAGTTCTAAATTGGTCCTCCACGGCGAAATGACCGGACCACCAAACGATATAATCCGCGCTGCAACTGCAGCGATAAAACAAGACAATTTAATTTCCATGCAACTCGTTCAAACAAACAGCTGTTGCATAACACTGACCCGAAGCCGAAGGTCCGCGAGTGGCAGCTGAAACCACAGATGTACTCTGCCCTTCTCCCAAAGACGTCGACGCCGTCACCCAGAATTCATAGCGGTCCTTCTTGTTCAACGTCTTCACCTGCAGTTCCAATTCCGACGCAGACACCGAATATTTCTCAATGTCTCGAGGCTGCCGAAAAAGAAAAAAATATAAAGAAATTCAATAACCCCTCCATCATTTTCATTTTGCTGGAAATTTTAATTCCAGAGCTCATTTAAACGTTTGTTTAACGTTTATCTAAATAAAATTTTTTAAAAAAATGTATAAAATAAACGGTACTAATGCAGTGAATAAATTTGAATTCGAAAAGGAAGAGAAATTTAAATTGTCTTTGCTCGAGCACACTTGCGGTGGGCATATTGTGCAAATTTATCAATCGCACAATACGGAGAAGCAACCAATCCAATCTTCTCGTGGTCTCGGCTCGACCTTGTTCCTATGGGGAGCAATCCGTCTCCTCTCCGCACTTTCTTTTAATCCCACTCTCTTTATTTCCCCCACCACTCGGATATAAAGTGAACGTGCATATTTCATTCTTCAGAGTTCGTCTACCTACTGAAATTCCCCTCAATGAATGCAAATTTAAAGAATAAATTGCCCCCGAGTCAACGCCGTGAAAATTGTACACGTGAAAGGAGCATTTTACTCAACATCAAAGCCGAACATATTTCATACAACTTATAATGGAAATTCAGTCAAATAAACTTTACTACACCTCTTTCCCGTTCTCTAAACTTCTCGTGTACACCGTGTACTTTTTAACGAATCCGTTCGGTCGAAGTGGAGGTCTCCACGCGATCAAAATCGAATCCTGTGACGTCACCACAGCTTTTATATTCTCCGGAGCTTCGGGAACTGAAATCATTAATTAATTAATTAATTAAAACCAAGCACAAATATTTTATTTTATTTCATTTTCTTTCTTAATTTCGACGCACCGTCTTCGTGAGTTTGGCAAACAACGGGATCGCTGCGAACGCCATCCCCCATGCGAGTGAACGCCATCACTTGCACACTGTAGTTGGTAAACCGATGCAGACCCGAGATAACGGTACCCAATCCTGGTGTCACTTTGGTCTCAACTTCAGAATCTTCTGTATTCCCCAATATAAAAAAGAAAAAAAGGAAAAAAACAAAATAAAAACACACATCCATCCGATCGGAGTAGAGCAAAAACCAAGCACGATACATGTCAATATCATGTGGCTAGATAAAAATGGCAGCTGGCGTGCAATTGGATTTTCTTTGTTTTTTCGTCGTTTTTACTTCGTTTTTAGCTGTGGCAAAAATCAATTTCCATTCCGTTGATTCCACCTCGCTCCTATTGTTCCATCCCAAGAGGACACAATATGAATAGGACATTGATATTACTCGTGTGTATTATTCTAGGCACTTGCTAATGGGGTCTCGACTCGAGCACGAGCACCTCTGACCAAATTGCAACGGCTAATGGAAATTGTTGGCTGCGCGCACAAAATGCCGCTGCTAATCTCGGTTAGCAAAGATTTACACAAAAGCTTGACGCTTTAAGCCCGGTAATATTCCCCAAATAAAATCGGTTGCCAGTGTATTTACTGTCATGTGTAGTTAACTCCCTCTCCATTACCAGATGTAGACTCGAGTCAAATGACATTTCAATTTGCGATTCAACCACACGAGCAATTTGTTATTCACTAATCTGTTTGCGAGAGGCAGCTGGCACCAAATTCAAAAATCAACAAACACCGATACAGTAAGTGTACAGTATACAGTATATATCGTCGACGACTCGACGGCAAACGGAGGGGTTAACGAACAACACGAAAAGCAAACGCAACGAGTGAGTCGAATTCAGTGTGAGCTATGTAATCGTACCCACCATACCATTCATCTTCGGGGCGGTAAACCACCTTGTAGCCTTGCAGGACCCCGTTTACAGCCGACGTGGGCGGGGCTTCCCACATTACTTGAAAACTTTGCGACGAAAGCGCCGAACAACGGATGTTCTCTGGCGGCAGACTCGGCACTGCGAAAATTACAATTACAAATGACAAACGTTTTAAAACGGAATGGACAAGGGTTCAAACGGCCAACCGTCTTCCGAGGTGAGCACGATGATTTCGTCCGATCGCGGGCTCGTGCCCATGTGATTGAACGCCTGCACGACCACGCCGTATTTGGTGAAGTGACGTAAATCCTCCAGACGGACTGTCAACTCCTTGTCATCTTTCGCCGCCGTTTCGACCGTCAGGAAGGAATAAGGCTCCGAAGAATCGTGCAGTTTGTATCCAATGTAATAACCGAGAATGTTGCCATTCCACAACTCCTTCTTCGGCGGCTGCAACAAACATCAAACGAATAAAATAATTCAGCGAACGAACAAAATAAGGGGTTCCATTAATCGAACGATTCTATCCATTCCATTTTGCACTACTTGTGTGAAGCACAATTCTTGGATTTCACCTGACTTCTACATCACCAGGTGGAGCTGCATTACCGGAAGTGAGGGCTCCAGTTCTGGATGAACACGCAAAGTGCACGGTCGCAAGACAATACGCGTTGCTTCCGCACTAGAACCAACAATGGACGTGACCTAGATGGTCACGGCCAAGTCCGTGTAGCGCATGGCAATCAAATAGCGTTCGATCACGCTGCCCACGAGATCCTTAGGCCACGTAGTCAGCGCTTGATCCTGGGTCGGGCTACAGCAATGTGATCCAAGCAAGGGAAAGCACTTCCGGGATCTTACCCCTAGACGCCAATGTAATAAAGGCCAAATAAACCAATTTCTAGTTGTCTTTTCCTTTAAGTGAGTGTGTCCAAAACCATACTGACATCCTCGCGCCTTGTGGTGTCCAAATACCACTCACAATAAACATTTATTTTATAAGCACTTACTTGCAAAGCAAAAACTCCTTTTTAGTCGCTGGTACGATTGTTTGATTATTCACCATTGTTGAGTCACGTGATAATCGCTTCGGTGCAAAATCGTGTTAATCGGAAAATCGCCCCTATTAATGAAACCCCTTAAATGATCCGTAGGGGCAGGTAGTAAAGAGAAGAGGGTAAGGTACGAGTCGACTGCTCATCCTTGGAATGCGTCTTTCATTTCATTAGTAGTACGCGCTGCTTTTGAACGACATTTCATAAGTGCACTCTAAGCTTGTCGGTAACTAAACTAGCAAATTGCAGAGAGCCAGTTAATGCGCTAGTTTCGCAATGCATGCACCAAGTCCAAATTCAATTAAGCGAGCTATGGCCAAAACTTACCTTCCAGCTAACTCTGACCACATCTGCACCCGTGACTTCGGCTCGCACCGCCAGCGGTGTCCCGGACGGAGCTAGTAAGACGAACGACACAAGACAAAGTTAAATTTTCCTAAATCCTAAATCCTAAATCTTAAATCTTAACTCTCCACCCCACTCTTCACTAATGAAATTGGACTCGTGTGGGTTCATTGATCGACGCCAGCCGCAGCAAATTGTGGCGCCTTTTGCGCACACAAAAAAATCCAGATCAATTCTGGATGCACTTAAATTTCAAAATAAACAACAGTAAGCATTCGGAGTTCTTCCTATTTGGCTTTGCTGTGTCTACTTCACAGTGGCTTGAAAGATGATGAAAACACACCAGCAAGCTATGTCAACACCAGTCCAGCAGCAGGGACAAGTTCTCCCTGCTCTTGGTTTAATCATTCACTGACTGCAAATCCCGGAATTTCTGTACTGCAATCTCGGTATTTCGGTTTGCAGAAAAGGCCGGGATTTCGGGATTGTTTGATCCAACTTGAAACCTTATTTGTGTAAAACTTTTATATTTTAATCCTTTATGAATGTTGTTATTTTTTTCTAACCCTTTTCTATCAAATCGCACATGATCACGGGTCCAGTTTCACTAATTTTGCAGATAAAAATGTACAAGACAACTACACACCTTCCTCCAAAGTGGTGAACGTGATGGATTCGCTTGGTTCGCTGCTGCCAGCCTCGTTGACCGCTAGAACTCGACAATGGTAGTTTGTGGCCGGTTTCAAATCGGAAATCACGACGGTCGTGTCTTTAGCCGGTGCGGAAAAATTATGAGTTTTCGTCCACGGATCTGCAATAAATCGGAAGGGCGACACGACACGGCGGGTCGTAGTAAATTGATTAAAGCCATACAGGTCAGACACTGGGGTCGCTCTACCTGTAGCTGCTTTGATGGTGACGATAAAATGGGTGATTTGGTTGTTTCCTTCGAACGGCCTCGTCCACGATAATTTCAAAGAGCGAGCCGACTGATCCACGACGACCAAGTCCTTAGGGGCATCCGGTGGCTCTGACCGCATAATGGGAATTGACGTTTAATGTCTTGCTCAAAATTCGAATCGCTAAATTTCATTATTTTCCCTCTTTCGTCGAATTTAACCGAATAATTGCTATTCCATCAGACCATCACTTCACCATCACCAATTGCAAAGAAAAGGGCACCAAAACGCCACCAAAACCAATTTATTTCAATACGATTTAATTAAATTCCCTTTATGTCCCAATTTATTAGCCACAAAGTTTCCAACGCCAACCAAGAAAAGAAAGCTCTTTTTTCTTTATCTTACCAATTATCACGAGTTGGATCCTCGATTCGTCACTTCCGAATTCATTTTCAGCCAAACACGTGAACAGAGCGGTGTCTCTTCGATGCGATCGAGAAATGGACAATTGGGACACTGATCCTTCCTCCGTGGCACTTTCGCTCAATTTATATCTGCAAAAACAATCGAACCAAATAAATAAATAAAATAAATAAATTAAAATTGCAGCATTAGGATTTTGCCTCGCTTTCACTCGTCGATCGCATTAGTTATTCTCTCTCTCTCTCTCTCTCTTGCTCTTTCTGCGCCCCCGCGTGCGAACACATAAATATCGAGGCATGGTAACTTAAATAAGCAAGGTAATCTCAAGATTGGCTAATACGTTACCAACACTCGGCCTACGATTTATTCTCGCGTATACTTTGTGTATGAGGCAGTTGGGTGGAAGAAAAATATCACCGAGCTCGGTAATGAGGCAAACCCGTGGCGCGCACTTAATTCTATTCCATGGATTAGCGAAAGAAGTTAGGCGAGTGTGTAGAAAGGTAGAAACGAACGCGGGGGTCCATCACCTTACCGCACATCCTGAATCGAAGACAGTTTCTCCTGGTTCCGGAGCCATGTGATGCGAATGGGCAAATCACCTCTCACCATGCAATGCAATTTGGCATCTTGGCCTTTCTGCACAGTTTCATTACGGAAATGCACGTCGAAACGAACCGGAACTGAAAAGAAAAAAAAAATTAATACCGTACCTTGAAAAAGTTCTGTTTTACTTTAGCACAAATAATCGAAAAGGGAGCGGAAAGGTTTAGGTTTTAGTTCACCAGACATGAAATTCGGATGAGTTTGCAAACTCTCCAAAGAGAGACAGTCTTAACTTAAGTAAAAGTAAATCCGAAAAAATGCACCGGTTATGAATTATGCACTGGCAAATGCAAGGCACGACATAGCGACACATCTATAATTCAATATTGAAGTGAAAACTGCTTTTACTGCGTGCTTCTGCCACAAAGCTGATAAAATTATAAGCGAGAGAAGCGAAAAGAAAGAAGAGCGAGCGAGCGAGCGAACAGTCTGCGCTGGGGCGCCACGAATCCCTGCTGCTCATGCTGAGGCACTTGAACGCTTCGAATTTTCAAATACGTGCCTCCTGGAAGACGACGATAACGATAACGATAACCTCACACTTGACAGCTCTTTGAAAAATGAAAATGCTGGCTAATAATTTTGTAGAAATTCAAACCAAACCAAACCAAACATACACACGCGGTGAATGAATGATCATCGGCAAAACATCAATAATGAAAAACAAAGAGGAAAAGTTTGTCAACTCAAACTCCCCAAGAGTGTTTGCTTGTGTACTTCTTTCCTTCTTTCTTTCTTTTCTTTCTCACCTCGAACGTCCACGGTGATCATTTTGCTAAGACCATTGCCAACACCGTTGGTCGCTCTGCACAGGTAGCGGCCTTCGTGCTCCACACGCGCTCCACCTAGCACCAGGGAGCCATTTTCCAGCTTGTGGATGGATGGGTCGGACGAGTGCAACGCTTCGTATTCCCCTGGCGTGTTCTCTGTCAATGAAAAATGGCAAGTGCTCAACCTTCAACCAAACTGTTTGCAGCGTGCGCCCAAATACCTTCTCTACTTTCGTACCCGAAACAAAACAAAAGATAAATAAAAACAATTGCAAATCATTTAACAAAGCTGCGCTGCAATTCACGACAACTGAAGGCTAAATTCCACACCATTACCATCAATAATAGCAATAATATTAATACTAATAACACGGTACAGTGAGAAGTTCTGTCAAGTTCAAAATTAGTGAGTAATGGTCACGAAATGAAGAGTGAAAAGTTGGCAGCCACCAGCCAATCAAACGCACCTGTCAACTGCCTTTTAAAAACATTGGTTTATTCTCGCAATTTAGCACGCCACAAATACTTGTATATTTTTTTTAAAGATATGAATGAATGAATGATTGAATGAATGAATGAATGAATGAATGAATGGAAAAAAACTGATGCACTTGGATTACCTACTGCTTTCAACCATTCGATCCGTGGCACCGGGAACCCACTCGCCTGACAATCGATAACCACCAATGAACCAGGCAGCATTGTGACGTCACTCGGTTGCACCATCCATCGTGGAGGAACTTAAACGGCAAACAAGAAAAACAAGGTAAGCGTACAAACGACAAGGTTTAACCAGCAGCTTGAAAGATAACGAGTGCATAATTTTGATTTAAATAATAATAATAATACGTAATACGTAATAATAAAGCCATTTTCAGTTAATGGTTGTTCTTTGAATCTTGGCACATGTTGCACCTTCAAGCGTTTTCTCAACTTTTGACACTTTCCAGCATTCCGTGAACTTTATCATTAGCAATTTAATCAAGAATTAATGGAAAATGTCAAAACAAATTTTCTACTTAGGTACAGTGATATTACTATGCCTACAATTTTTATTTTTAAATTTCATGTTGGTGTTGTATATAATTACAAAAAAATGAGAAAAATAATCTCTTTTTTTTTTCTTTCTTTCTTTTTTAAGACTTGCCGAAAGAAACTGCATTGTTTTTAGAAGTATTAAAGCTAAGCTGCATCGTTTAAATGCATCATCCACAGAGTGAATTATTAATGAATATTGCTCACGAATATCGTTGAGGAAAGTAAGTCCCATGCTCCCAATGAGGATAGTGAAGACAGCAACGTGCAAATTAAAGGACAGTGAGAGATAGTCAGCAGGAAGGAAAAATAAATTGAGAATTAAATAAAAGTTGAAATGTTTAAACAAGATATGATAATGGTATATAATTTGATTCACAGACATTTCTTAAAGCAAGTCCATTAAAGTGTTCTTTTTAAAAAAAAAAAAAAAAAAAATCCAAAAAAAAAAAAAAAAATTATTTTAATCATTTTTTATCTTTGATTTGAGTGTAAGTAAAAATAGAAATAAATAGATAAGATAAATAAATAAACAAACAATAAAAAGAGAAAATTGTTATTCGTGTCAATAACCCCCTCACAAAACCAACAAAAACGATTGTGTTTAAATATAAAATTTTATCTTTGCGGGCATAAAACGTAAAAAAGAAAAGAGAAAAAATACAAAGGAACTAAAGAAAGAGAACTGAAAACTAGGAAGAAAAAACAAAAGTGATCCCGGATTTGGAGGATGGTGTTTTGGATTAGAATCGATTTACCCTGTACTACGAGTTGTGCAGTGAAGTTGACAGAACCAGCTGGATTTTGAGCACTACAAGTGTAGTTGCCATTGTGTCGTGACGTCACTCGGTTGATCGTGAGCACACTAGAATGCTCGTCAAAATCTCGCACTGTCACGCCGAGATCGGGAGCCAGGTGGCCGCCGTCTTTGCTCCACGTGATCACGAGGGGCAAATCCCCCTGGCTCACGACACATGCCACGCGAGCCAAGGTGCCCTCGAACAAGAAATCGCCTTGGAAGGAGAAGGGGATAATCTGCGGAGGGACTGGAACGAGGGCGAAAATAATAACAAAAGGCAAAAAATCATTCATCGGAGCCAACCACACGTCACAAAGTTCAAGGGCAAACACGGCACGTCAAAATGAATAAACATAGATAGATAGATAGATAGATAGAACGGAAACCAAACGAAAGCAATGCGAGTGCGGGCGCAAATGGGGTCGCTCGCGCACGGCAAAACTTGCTTCGCACGATTATTATTATTATTATTATGAGTAAATGAGTAAATGAATAGAATGATAAACTTCCCCATCTTGCAAGCCAAAATTCCTCTAAAAATATTATACGGTATTTTCAAATTATATTTCCTTTTTTCTTTTTCGTTTCTTTTCTTTTTCCTCCATGTGTTATCGTGTTCATATCAGTGTAATGTAGTGTACAACGTTTTCCATGCTCAGGAAACAAGGAACAAAACAAATAAGTGTGATGATCAACTTGTGTGGAAAAATGTGGTAGCTTTAGGCAGAGGAATAAAACAACGAATGAAGGGAATCGTCGGTCAGGAGCAGTTTACATAAATACTGATAAAAATAAACAACTCAAAAGTCTAGCAAGCAGATTACTGTCGCATGTGGGTTCGAACAGAAAGAACTTTTTACTTTTTTTCTCTCTTTTTTCTCTTTTTCTTTCTTTCTTTCTTTTCTTTAAAAATGTATTTCTTTAACTGGGCTGCCTACCGTTGACAGTGATCTGCGCAGTGTAGTGATCGGAGGCAACAGCGTTTCTCGCCACGCAGGTGTAGTTGCCGCTGTGCGACGGCGCTGCCTTGCTTACGGTGAGCACGCTAGAGAACTCGTCGAAGTCCCGGATCGCTAGACCGAGCTCGGTGGCGGCAGCGGCCACCGCGCGCCCGTCTTTGAGCCACGCGAACGTAATGGGTAAATCCCCCTCGACCACTGCGCAGATTATGCGCGCGTGGGCGCCCTCGTGCAGACGCGTGTCCTGGAAGGACGTCGGGTTGATCTTGGGCGGAACTGAAATGGCAAAACCACTCGGCTATCATTAAAGACCAAGTGTGTGAGTGGGGGGTCACTATTCCCGAGCCAAAAACACACGACTGCGACTACATTCGCGCCCCCTGCTGTCGCTGTCGCTGTCGCTGTCACTGTCAATACCGGCACCGGCACCGGCACCGGCATCGCCATCGATTCTATTTCAAGATAAATAAAAGGGAAAAAATCATTACACAATGCACTTTGAGAGCTCCTTTTATGTGGTTTGTTGTTGGTCCTCGCTCTCTCTTCATTCGTTTCCTGGCTAGACCAAGTTGGAAAAGAAAAAAAAAAGGTGAGGAATTCTGCTCCAGAACAGCGCCTCAAAGAAAACAAGTGAAGTTTAATAACTCAGATGAAGCAATTGGAAAAAGAAAAGAAGAGAACAGAAAAAGAAGAAGGAGGAGAGGAGAGGAGGGAAGAAGAAAGAAGAAAAAAAAACACTTTTCCAAACTACTGCATCCTGTCTGTAACAAACAGGGAAAAAGTGGGACCAAATTAAATAAAGCCCAGTGCCCAATCTGGGCTTGGTAAATAGAAGAAGGGACACAACAAACTTCTTGCTCTTCACGTTCAAATGAACTGTCGCTACAAGTAGGCGGGTAATGCAATAAAGCGTAATTGGATGACACCGCACTCTTATGTCGAGGAATCTGAAAGCCAGAAATTTATTCTCTCAATCACGGAGCGAGAAAAAATTAAATGAATAAATAAATTAAATAAATAAATAAATAAAAGAAAAATAAACGCACACACGCGAAAAAACATAAAATAAACAAAACAAAATAAAACAGAAATTTTAATGATCCGAATGATTACTCACCCAGAACCATTACCTCCATTTCCCTCCGTGCACTTTGGCCTTGCTTATTACGAGCAATACACGTGTAAATTCCCGCGTCATCACCTCGCTGGACACTGAGCACCTTTAAAGTGCCATTGGGAAAAACCACTTGCAAATGGCTGACAGGGAGACGAGTTTCACCTGCGTAAAATTCATCAACAAACAAGAAATCACTAATTTTACAAACGATAAAAATGTAAAGAAAACACTCGTTTAGTCATCAAATCGAGATGCAGCTAATGATTTAAAATATTCCCAGCGGATTGCTCGGCTGCAAACAATTTAAGTAATTAAAAATGCCCTTACAAATTTCGCAAAAGCAATTTTCCTTTCCAATGCGACTTTCGCCTGATAAAACCGAGAGCAACTCGACGCAGCCTCGACCGAATTAAATTTAAACAACTTTCTCCACTTTAAATCGGAATTGCAGAAATGAAAACCGTACTTAATTAACGCTTCCGTCACGACTTTAACACCAACCGTTGGCCCCCTTTCTTCTGCTCAACTTAAAGCATTAAAGCATTAAATCAAACCAAACACACGTAAAAAAAACATGAATGTATAAAAACAAAAGAAATCAACATTTTACTCGAGATAAATCACGCAGAAAAAAAAATAAAAAATAAAAAAATAAAAATGACATGGAAAAAGCATCAAATTTTATAACTGCAGGTTCAGATGCAATATATGTATGTAAGGGAGTTTCGTTTACGTTTCAATTCCACTATCGAGGTTGAATCCACTAACCAAGATGAAGCGTGCAATTTCCATTAATTTAATCCCGTGAGTAAATGTAAACACACACGATAAGGATTTTATCGTTTGCAACTTTATCACAAAATTAATGCGCACAGGTCAAAACGAATTAGTAGTTCCGATTTCTTATCTTATCATTAATACTCTCACTTGGAAAGAGACTAAACAAATAAATGTAAACATTTGGAAATGTCGAACAGCGACTTAACTCCGTTCGAAAAATCAATATCCAAATATACATTACCTTTCTCCCATAGCAGCGAATCAACTGGATAGCCGGCGTACGGACAATGTACGATCAAAGTGGTTCCTGCAACCACCGACTTCTTGCCCATCGGACGAATGAACGGGCGCCCTGTGGAAACATAAACCTAATCAAAGTGATGTCTACGACCTGTAAAATTTTCCTTGTCAATAAATATCAATTCCGCCGTTGAGGATCCACTTTACATCCCTGCTTGCACTCAACTCAATAAACAAATTGCGCGCACCAGATGCTACTTTTCATTACCGGAAATTCAAGAAATGGTTTAGCCGTCTAGCGAGTGACGTTTACGCCTCGCCTCAGTGGGAATTCTTATTGCATGTAATTCTTGATACAACCTCACTATCGTAGAGAATTTGTTACAGGTTTCCCTCCAACAAAAGCAGACGAGACGTTAAACATCCCATTCTAGTCAGAATCTTAATAAGGTTAAGTTACGACGTCAGGAACATCCGAAAATAAAGCTGAATTTAACCGACGCGTGAAGCAAGAAATAAAAACACAACATTTAGCCAATTTCAAACGTTGCACACAATTGGACATCCGAAAATCGCAGATGCCGGACGCTGCATCTCAATCAAGCACGTCGCAATTAAGTGCGAATGAAATAAAGAGCAAAAATCCGCTTCATTCATTCAGTTAAACCGAGTTCAAGCGGCGTGCAGCGAAACCACTTCTCGAATTTCTTCGGTAATGTTTTCCCCACTTACTCTCGCTCTTTAATGAGCATTTCTTTCGGATAACTGTTTGGGATTGCCACATTAAATGACTCCTGCCTTTCTTTTCTTTTCTTTCATTCTATTTCTACTCTCTACCTCCTAGCCCCACCCCAACGAAAAAAATCCTTTATTTCTCTTAACTCACCAGATAACACTACTTCAGACACAGAATTACCCAAGATTCAATCTCAAAGAGAAGAGGAGCCTTTTTAACTTACCGAACACATTTATCCGCGTCGACGAAGTCACCACACCCACTTTATTTGTAGCGACGCACGCGTACGTGCCTCCGTCTTCCAAACTCACTTCGGTAATATTCAGATGACCGACAGCATTGCTCTCCTCATTTGTGTACACGCTGTGCCGGTACTTGTCCGCTTCGCCAACGGAACGCTCGTCCAACGTCCAAGATATGACCGGAAGTGGACTTCCCGACGCCACACATTTCAAACTAACTCTCCGCCCGGGATATGTGGTTTCTTCGGACGATATATGAGCGATCGTGGGAGGTATATCTGCAACAATATCATCCGATTTTACTGCTTTATTCTTGTTCAATAAAAAAAAGAATAAACAAAGTACTTCATCAAAAGTTATTAAAGGGAGGGAAAAAATAATAAAAACGCATTGTGGAGCAGTAAATCAATCACGGGTCAACAACAACCAGCCCCAACCTCAAATTGGGCAAATGAGATGGGACAATCAATTTCAAGATTCTCATCAGTGCCGCAACACAAACAACAAAATCTGAGCCAACAACAACAACAACAACAACAAATTTATTTCAGTTAGGTTTAAGAGCTTAATATCGATAGAAATCTCATTTGACAAAAAGTTTGTGCACAATCCCGAATTTCAGCCGACATTTGCTGCCCATTATCCTCTTGGCCACATCACACGCGCAACTTGACGCGTTGAATGCAACCGAGTCGCGTTTGGGATCCTCATGAGTCGACCGCTTGGAGATGCATTCATCTTGGTCGAACAGGTGCAAAAATAAGCCCCAGCTTCCATTTTAAACCCCCTACCGCGCTCTATAATTTCCAAGTCAAAATCTTTTGACCATTCTTCCCACTCCGCACTCGTCGCAGTCAGTCGAGCGTGTCCTATGTTTTTCTTCCGTCTGTTTTCCGCTCTTTTGCAAATTCATTTTTCTTCTCGTCTCGTGATCTTCAATCATCTGCGCAAAATGCGCGCAGCTATTGCAAACCAGACGACGTTAAACATGGGCTAGAGGTTTCCCTTCTTTTGTCAGTTATCGTTCACTGACTAGTAGTAAAAAATAAAATAAAATAAAAGTCCCCAAGCACGAAAAACATGTCGAAAAAACAGACCAAAAAAAAAAAAACTAAATCAATTTACTACTCAGATTTATTTGCCCGCAAAATCCACTAAATTTACGCGCCATCTTTTTAAATTAAGTTAAAAATTCAGCAATTTTTTTAACAACTCGTGTACGAAACATCACTTTTAACTTTAATTTCATTCTTGTGCCAGTGTATGTCAACCGAATGCCTTTCCAGCGTTTTGCCTTGTATAATTGCGCGCACAAATACTTAAACTTTTGCCTTCCGTCTTTGACAAATTCCAAGCGCCCGTTGATATCCCCATCACAAATGCATGCACTTATGCACCAGAGAACCTGCCTCTGAGAGGACTTTTAATATCCTTCTTCTTTCCTTTCTCAGACTCAACTTAACGAGCGCCTTCCGAGCTGCGGTAAATTACAGTTTAATAGGCTCCAAAAGGCAGCGCCACCGAAGGGGAAAGGGAATGGCACCGGAGGATCACGGGATTGCACTTCCAAATTAGCCGATCGACCGCACCGTAGAGGAGCAGGTGCGTAAAGGCACTAACACCAATCGGGAGCATCTTGAATCGAATTCAAGAATAAGGCTGGAGTAGGTCAAACAAGCCAGCAGTTGACCCTTGAGACGTGGCAAGATGAGAAAGAAGAGGAGAGAAGAGAGTGAGAAGAATACACACACATTCATTCCCTTCCCTTCCCATTCCCTACTTGACTCGAAGAAGAATAAACACAACAAACACCACAAATAATAGATAAAATCTCTATTCCCTCGCGCTGTCTTTACAATCAATTTTCAATTTGCTCGATCCATTTAAAGCAGAAATTCAATTTACTTGACTTTACTCAGTGCACATCTTTCGAAACATTAAAAACATAAATTCAATTAACTCGATGCATATTTTCAAACATTTAAAACATAAATTCAATCAAACTCCAGCAAGTGTAAAATCCAACTTGCTACTCAGCTTCGATCAACTTTTGGCAACTTGATGTTTATGCTTCAGCGGAATTGAAAGAGAGCGCTGGTAATTGCAATTTGGACCTAGTGTCCATGCATTGCTCTTATTTTTTTCTTCTTTAGCTCTCCAAACTTCAACTTATGGCTGACTTGCCATAAAAATCCAGCTTACACAGCTATGATAAGCGAAAAAAAAAACCATAATTTCGTCTTATAACTGCAAAAACCATCGTTTTCAATTTGTTTCCAGTCAAGTAGCTGTTGTTTATGGCGCATAAAAATTAATTCAAAACATTGACATAAGAAAAACAAAAGTTTTTTCTCAAAAAACTTTTCCTTAAGTCTCTTGTGTTGTACGTTCTATTACATTCCTTGCTCAATAATTACATTTAAGCAGCTTTGCTCCCTTCCATTATAATGTAACTACGAAAAACATTTTTTTTAAATAAGAAAAAGTGTGGCATAGACGTTTAATTTTTAATCAAAGAAAATCCCCAACTCTCACTAAAGCCTAAGTTGCATTGATCAATGCGGCTCGAGCAGTGGCACAAAAAAAGCCTCGAAGAAAGCGTGTACTGAAATATTAAATAGCACTTTTCTCATCCAAATAACGTTAGCTTTGCCATTAATTACTCTTCTAATCAGTTTGTAGCACCTAGCAAAGTCCCTTTTTTGTTTATTATTCACGAATCGCAACACAACTTACCTCCCAGACGCAGTTCTGCAGCAGCTTGGACAGAATCGACGTCGTTGCTCACCAAACACTGGTACATTCCACGGTTCTTTTTCGTCACCGAGTTAATGTGAAGAACGTCGTTAGATATGGCGATGGACAAGTGGCCGTCCGTTAACGGTTTTCCGTCTTTAAGCCACGTGATTGATAGTTTCGGATGACCACTAATGATGCAACGAAACGTCGCAGCTTGGTTGATATCTACTTGAAGTTTGGGCGAATCCATGTACGCAGTCAACGGCGCTAGAAAACCAATGCAAAAATGCAAGCTTATCAAACTAACTTTTAAAAATAGTCAAAAAATCAAAACACTCAAACTTTGTTTTATCCAATTAATCCTCTTTAGATGAGCACTCGTTAGATAAATGGCCAATTTGAAGTTTGCTCGCAATTTAAATTCAAATTAAATTAGATTTATTTCGTCCATAATCAGTCAATTTGACACGTACTGTAAATGGCTTTTTGAAAATTCGCAATAGTAATTAAACATCCTCAAATTTCTCGGCCATGACTGAATCGAAGTTGTGTTAAAGTGTACAATAATAGTAGTAATTATAATAATAATAGCAGCAGCTTAAAAACATTTTTCCTTTTCTCCAAAAACATGCTAATGAATAATAAAAAGCTGTTAATTTTTTCTTTTTAAATTTCCTTTGAGGTGCGAGTCAAAGTTGTTAGAAAATGACATGGTTGAAAGACGAAAAGCCGTTCCTTTATCCCGATAAAAGATTCCCCAAAT
This sequence comes from Strigamia transsilvanica, assembly GCA_034701245.1. Classification (NCBI taxonomy): domain Eukaryota; kingdom Metazoa; phylum Arthropoda; class Chilopoda; order Geophilomorpha; family Linotaeniidae; genus Strigamia; species Strigamia transsilvanica. The sequence continues at coordinate 41,668 of JAQIXU010000197.1, forward strand.
GGCTTCCACGCAATGCAATGTCTTGGAATGGAATTACCATAAAGCCAAAATACTTTGCCCAATCGCGCATGTTCGTGTAAGCAAGAAAAAGCCATCACTGAAACGGTGATCGTTGATTAAAGGATGCACAGGAGAGATATAAGAATGTGAGTGGCAGCACCTAAAACATTCGTATCCGCCCGGCAAGCAAACCTAACCTCAGATTTGCCTAACCGTATTTTATTTTTCCTTTTTTAAGTGCCGCATAAAGTTCGGCGCATTCGAAGTCAAATATTAGTCTTGGGAATTTCTAATTTTATGCCGATGCTCCGTTTAATGGACTCGCTTTTATTCCTTCTTTCTTTTTAAAGGGGTTAATAAACGTCTGTTTAAATACTTTACATTTTTAACTTGGGAATTTGCATTCGATTTTACTTTATAAACCAAATCCATCACCTTAAAATTAAAATTTCAAATTCTTAGAATTATTTTCGCTTTTTTCTTCTTTTTTTTTTAATGTTGCAAATTCCAAAAGTGATGATTTTAAAACAACATCATCATCAAGTTTAAATTTTTTGATTTTTTTCCTTCTTAAAAATGTGTTCACGAACCCCTTGAAGAAAAAAATCGAACAAAAGTGTTTCTCATTAATTGGTAGACAATAAAAGCAGAGCAGAAAGGAAGAGAAAGAAAAGATCTTTGGTTATGAGCAAGTGAACGTTATTGTCCCCTCTTTCTTTAATTGTCCATTTTGAAAATAGATAAGCATAAACGGATGGTAAGAAGCAATCATTACACAAAAGACGACACAATTCAATAGGGAAAACTTATTAAAACGGTTGGCAAGTTTTGAGCCAAAAAATACACTTTACAAAAAAAATTTAAAAAACGATAACAAAATGATACATCCTTTTAATGTTTATAGTTTCCCGTCGTCGGTCACATTTGGGTTTATCTTGGGAGTTTGAAGACAAACATTTACATTAAACAGGCAATAGCTTCAAAGATAACGTGTCACGGAAATGTGTGGTCGAAAAGTTTGCGATAAACAACCACAGGTTGCAATAACTTATTTCACACGGCGAGTTGTGTGTGTGTGTGAATCAACTATTAATGAACTTGTATACCGACTAATGCATGTTGCACGAAGACAAACACATCATTAGCAGCAAATCTGCAACTTTTTTTAAAAAAAAATACATTATCCAACATCGTTTATCATCTGACCAACACCAATCACCACTGCTGTGTAATATCAGATTCTCGCACAAATAACACAAAATGACAATTTGTGAACCTAGGGACAGGTTAACTCCAATCATGGACAAAAAAAATGTGCAATAGCAATCCAAAATTCCATACCTCGGAGAAATTTTCAAGCATTGGCATCAGCAATTACAAATCAAGCAGTTCCACAAAGAAACTCTTATTCTTAGAACAATACTCGTGATTGAAATTCATGTCAAACCATTGTTTTTATTCTTCAGTACTATTTTACGTCGAGACGAGATAAAATAAAATAAAAGGGGGAAATATAACTAAATTTACAAAGTGGAAAAATGTATGAGCAGTAATTAATCACTCTTTAAAATGGTAATTTAAAATCGCTTTAAGTACAGATGTTACAAATACAAAATTTGCAGCGCACGTACGGAGATTAACCTCTTCACTCGTCTCGAGTGGCGCTGAGATGAGCTTTAAAGCAAAATTCCACTTTGAATAATGCAGATGCAGTCAATTTCAAATCGATCTGTATTTCCATCTCATTTTTAACTGAATTCATTTTTTGTCTTTGGTCAGAAATAACTCGTATTGCCAATACCATTTCCATTGCTACTGGCATTTCAGATCTTTGCTGGAATGCAATTTGTTATTAACTATTCAGCAAGATGAGATTGACATCCGCAGATCCAAGATGAGAATCAAACCGCAAGACCCCCGACTACTGACAGAACCACTGACCACCATCATGTCCCCAGACAACAAGCTGCTAAGAATAAACACAGTGTAATTGACAGTTCTGTGATTGTACACGTTTCACTTCCATTTCCTTAATAAATAACAACAAATATAAGATAATCAGATTTCTAAGCTTACTATAGATTCCAATCTAATCCCTCATTACTTCTCCAACACATTGTGCGCCTAACGATGTTAGTCACTTCTGAACCTCTTAAAGATGGAGCTGAGAAGTGTATTACTTAATTTAAGCAATACTTAAATACAGGTAATTGCTGTTGTACATATCTTTTAATAAGAATACGCATCATTACTGTACATGCAAGAAGATTGCCTTCTTTTAATATTTAAATACTGCCATAACAGCAATTGCTTGCCGTTTCGACAGTAACCGTGGCGATGCAAGGAATTTTCTCCTTTTATTTTTGAAAATTTATAACAATAATTACAATTATTTAATTAATGGATTGTAGTATTTCGCCGATGTCAACAGATTAGCTCATCAATCTTGCTTAAATTTCAAATGAAGTTTCAAACTTCATTGGCCTAATTTATCTAAACCGATTGATTTTTCAAAAAAAAAAAAAAAAAAAAGTGAAGTACCCTGAATTATTAATTCCTTAATATCGATTGTAACTTTTCATTGATCCAGACTTTAATAGAAAACTTTATTCGCACCGATTTCGTATTGGATTGAATTTGGTAATGAAAAAATATTCTATCAATTAAATAAGTGCGTGGCACATCATTCGAATACATCGGAGGAATCAGAAACGACTAGAAAACATCTCAGTCAAGTGCGAAAGAAAGCCAGACTAGACACATAAAAAATCGCTCGGCCAAATTGAAGAAGAAAAGAGCGAATGACCATCGTTTCCTTTCGCGAATCTAAATATTTTTTCAAAAACAATTTCTATGGAAAATCAGTTGAAATCGGATCAGACCCTCTCGCTTCGAGGATTGTTTACTCTTGATGCAAAATAAAGAATGATTCACATTCTTTTTAATCCCACTTGACATTTTCATCTACCAACTTTTGTAAACACACCCCCGAGAAAAATTAATGAAATCAAATAAATTGTGAAACAAAAAATGTATACGACGTATTAAAACAACACACACGTACAGTAAGTCGAGTACTTATTCAAAAATATTTGCTCACATCTCCACATCTCTCCTTACATTGCAATGTAAATTCTCTCCTTGTTTTGTATAACAAAAACAACACGTATCATCTTACCTGTGACTCCCAGCAACACCTCGACCCTCTCCGTTCCAACGGGATTCTGCACGAGGCAAATGTAAACCCCAGCGTCTTTCAACTGCACATTTCTGATGAGCAAATTCCCTCCAGCTCGCACCATCCGACCACCTTTTTCAGCCACAGAAATGCTTCGCCCATCGTCCGTCTTGACGAGCCAACTGATTAAAATAAATAAATAAATAAATAAATAAATAAATCATTGGATAAACAAACATTATTAGCCCCGTCAACCCAAAAAGAGATTGAATAAATATGAAATAGAAACAATAGTGATTTCTCATGTGGAAAAGAGATCACAAAGACTGATTTGACAAGAAAATTGGAGCCGTCGCTCTCTCTCTTTTTCCTGTCCCCGAATGTGTGTGGGCGTGAGGGGAAAGTGGAAACGGGGAAAAAGGTAGTGGGAAACGAGTTGGCTCTGTATTTCGTACGGAAACGTAATAATAATTCCTCCATCTCGCAGCAATAACATTTTTGAAATTCAAACATTATACATTTCCTCTATTTTTTATTCGTCTCATATTCGCGTCTCGGGGAGACTAAATCTGATAAAAGGATGGTGCACTTAATGCAAGATTGACTCCAAACATGTCGGCTAACACGTTTCCACCAACCGTCAACGCAATCACGTGACGCAATGAACACCACGTCCGACATTTTCCAATCTGCAACGGAATGAAAAGGCGCATACATTCCGTTCGTGCTGTGCTCTTCTCGCTCTCCTATATCCTCCTCTCGCTACATTTTTGCGCAGCCATTGGCTTCATTAATGTATCGTAAAAGCGGCACGAAACTTGCTCGGCTCGAAATAAACATATGCTCGCCTCGTATTAGGAAAAAGATTTGTTTTCCCGCACCTTCCCACCATCACGCAAACGCAGGGGCCACCAAAACAAGTCCCAGCAGGATGTTACATGCAACAGCATTTCATTCTCACCCGCCAACTAACAATTTCTTCACAATCTCCAAGCGCAACGAGTGTCTCGAATACGAAGGGGAAAAAATCAGCTCGAGAACACAAAACCAAGACAAAACGAGGACATGTTTGATCGTTTTTTAATACGAATAAAAGCCAATTTGTTTCCTCCATCACAAGAAATGATGTAAATAATAAATGCGCTTGCCCTTTTTACTTCCACTTTCCGGAAACAACGTACAAGATAATTAGATTCACAAATACAGTAGATGAAGATAAAGAAAACATTTGCCCCTTCAGCCCTCACTTTAATTGATTTTATGACTGGCATTTTAGAAATCCGAGGCTCAGGTGCACTTGCAGCATCCAATATTAGCCACATAACATCAAACACAAGTTAGTGAGCCTTTCGTGTTTTTTTTAGAACTGATTCCTATCTCTCGGAACACAATTTTATCTCCTTGAGCAATTCCCAAACTCAATTTGTGCTTGATAAGACATAAAAATCACATTTAATAAATCTTTGAAGCATCAGTAAATTCAATTACTCGTTCATATATCAGAATGCCCAGTGTTTTAATTTTAAATCGTTTCAAATCCCCTTTAATAAATCATTTACAAACCTGTATGTTGGTACTGGATATGCTTGTGCTGTGCAAGGCAGCACCCCCATGCTGCCCTCCTTGACCATTAAAGTTACTTTGCTGTCTGTAATGCGAGGAGGAACTGTCCCTCGTGGTTCTAGACAAGAATAAACATCAATTTTTTAAACTCTTTCAAAATATAAACAATTAATGATATAGTATTGCTCAACGTTGTCCATATTCGCCTCTAGAGCTTTCCTGCACTGCACCAGCAAAATGACAAAACGACAAAATGACAATTTTAAATTTAATTTTGCTAATCTCAAATGTCGGAATCAATTTTCCTCGACAGTTGTTTTACTACTTCTAGAAATTCTAAATGTTAAATCCATTTCGTTCAAATTTAGATGCAGGGGGAAATGAAAATGAAAATAAAAAAAGAAAAAAAAATGTTTGTAACTTGTAAAATGATTTAAAATTCGTTTATTGTACCAACTTAAACCAATTAGGCCATAAAACGAATATTCTCGTCCCTGTCGCGAGACAAGTGTGGAAAATAATAACATTAAAACTTTGATTTATTCCCTCGCAATTCTAATTAAAAGGATCGGCTCCTTAAATTTCATTTTTACCTAATTAAACGCCCGTAACGAATATAATTCAGCACCCTCGACTTTATAACGTCGGCAAACAACCCTGTCAGCAATTTTTATCGAGGCCAATTCGAAAAATTAATAACCTTAATACCATTTTTACAAGCAGCTCATGACGCAGATTACAACAGTTTCTCGATTCAATGTCAGCCGCCCAAAAAGGATTTTAATTCCTAACACACCCGGTTAAAATTTATTAGACAAATTACAACAAGTCGCAGCTCGACACTCGTAATGAGCTCATTTTGCCTTTTCGATATATCACGACTACAAAACGCACTCCACTAATCCACCATCTAATTGAAAAATAATCAGACAAGATTTACACGACTCGATTCATTACTCCCCCGCCCCACACCCCCGCCGTCCCAACTTCACTCGATAAAACAAACCAAAAATCAACTAAACTTTTCCATTTAATATTTCAGAAAAATGCAAAAATCAATTGCCAACCATTTTTTGCCATTTGCATCTCCTAATAAGAGAAATGAGTAACACTTGTTGCTAATGGCCGCAACACATGCTGCCATCGAAACGCATTTTCACGTTGACCCCTTGTTTTTTTTCACTCGCTGCAATCGTAAATCATGCTCTCTAACGTAGTAAAACAACGTTTTGAACAAAGTTTGGTTTAGATCTGACAAGATTTTGTTAGACTGATGGTTGTTTGTGTTTTCACGCAGCCAAAGGTTGACTTGCTGCGCGCAGCAGATTGAAACTGCATCCAGAATCAATGTTATTTCAATTACATTTCAGACATATCGACAAGAAAAACCTTTCCGAGTTTCCACACGAACCTGTGACGAAAAGTTTCCCTGCAGTGGCACTCAGTCGCGTATCTTTGGTCAATTGGTGGACAGTCCGGCAGCGATAAGTAGAAAATCCGTCTGTGTTACGAACATCTCTTATTTGCAGCTCACCAGAAGGCAAGATAAGGTATTTTCCGTCCACTGTAAAACAAATATGGCAGCAATTTCAGAACAGAACTCAAACAACTAAAGCACAATTTATGTCCCATCGGATGGCTCGCGCGCCTTTAAAAAAAATAAAACTGGAAACTACTTGAAAACGACATTTGCCCACATTTCTCGCAGCAAAATCTAAGATGTAAAAATATGGCAAGAGCTTTGCACATCTAGATCTAAGTTATCGTCGCAAAACTCTGTTCACATCAGAAACGAACAGATGCCTTCCTCAGCTGTTGACCGTTCCAACCCCGTTCCAACCCCGTTCCAAGCCCGTTCCAACCACACCCTTAACTGCAAGATCGTTTGCATAAATTCAAACTCGAGACAAAGAAACTTTCAATTAACACCAAATTACACTGCACTCAGCTGCAACGTTAAATCTCCGTCTCGAGCTCGAAAAAATAAAATAAAATCATTCCGATAGAAGATGAAAACAATTAATTTCCATTACATTTGCGTGTATTAACTAGAGATAAATTTCTTTTAAATTTAACACCAATTCTATCGATGGTTGAACCACCTGAGACCTCGAAAACAGATCAGGGAAGGCGCGTTAACAGCTCACCTCATAAAATTCAATCTGAAGATGGTCATAATATAAAGGGAGTGTGATTAATTTCACCTCTGGGTATAATCAATGTGCGGAGAGATGGGGACGCATCTGCCCCGCTTCCCACAGTCTTCCTCGACCCCCCGCGTTTCATCTTAATGAAATTTTATACCCGACGCTGATAAGTTTCCTACCATCGTCGTACGAAGCGTAGATGTTGAAAGACGAATCCCTCAGCCACGACGTCACCGACACGTAATCGGCCACAAAACTCGGGATTTGGCATTTCATCACCGCTGTGTTGCCGGCGATCACGAACTCGTCGTACACTTGTGCTTCGTATATCTGAACCACCACTGGAAAGAAAAAAACACAAGAAAAAAATATAAATAAAAATAAAAATAAAAATTAATTTTTCACTAAATGAATAAAAATTGCAGCGGCACGGGGGGAATATTTGCCGGATCCAGAAGAGCATTTCGTGCCTTATCGTGCTGAATCCAGCCCGGAGTATCATCACACTCAAGCAAACACGCAGCACAGCGGGCGCAAAGAAAAGAAAAAGTTATTGTTAGTTTTTGAGTGGATTTACGAATCTCGTTATATGGGAGGAACAAATTGCCGGCTGAAAACAGATTCCGTCCGTTTCGTGGTCATCTCTTCACTCATCCGCGAGATGATTGCAAATTGTAATGGAAAAAAATAAAAGCGGAAAATAAAATCATAAATTCTCAACCCACAAAACACGCCGAGTAAAATTCATACACGCAAATGAGAAAATAAAATAAACTAAAATAAAGTTATTTAGAAATCTTGCCTTTCATTTCCTTTCATTTCTTTCCCTTTCCTTTCCTTTCCTTTCCATGCCTCTGTCAGCCGTGTTACACAAACCACTTTTTTCCTGCCGAGATCTGACACAGATTAGTCGGTGCTCGCACCGCCTCGCACACGCCGCCCGTGTAAATCATGACAAATTCAGATAGTCGCCGCCATGTAATTCCCCAGGCGTCTCCATATGTCTTTATACTCGTCAGGAATATTCTAAATTACGAGGCATTTTATCTGCTCGCCTTCCTCGCCACTTTAAGCCGAGCCTACAAGACAAGCATCTCCGTTCGCTCGGCCCATCAACCGAGAACGTGGCTTGTATGTGCCGTTATACCCCGAGCAAATATGCCAGCACACACCAAATTGCCCAGGCAACGCCAATAGCATCGTTGGCACGCTTTTTCCCAATAAACGTTCACTTTGCTAAATCATAAGGTCGTCGACATCTGCGGATGCCAGATATAATCTCCTTTGTCTTGAGAATAAATTAATCATAAATACATAAATAAATAAATAAATAAAAATTTTAATACAAAATTTTCATATTTTATTGCATAAATCATAAGGTTTTATATTTTGACCCAGTTGCTGCTGCATCCGAGGGATATCTTGCAGACCGTGCGAAGATTTATGAGTGTTGTACGAGTATTATTGTGCGCAGTTGCAGCCCTCCCTTCTCTCTATATATCGCTTCACTAGTGGACACAGATGTAGAATAGGGCCGTGCAATTCAGACCATCAAATTAAGAGAAAACCACATCCGCCTGAGCGTGGAGTCTTTCAAAACACTATATACACGTGGCTCTAATGCTACTGCAGATTTTTGATTCTTCCTAATGAGGCCCGAGTTTTCACCTACAACTTACGACCGATTGGAACGGCGGGCTAATAGGGGCGGCTTTTTGCTCGGGCTTCGATTGAAGGCTTTTAGGGCTTTTAGGGATTGGAGCGGGGGGGAAATAATGAACAATTTCGTTTTTAAAATTATTTAAAGCTCGTTATTTTTTCCACAAAAGAAATCAATGGAACTTAAATTTGAGACGAATGGTTGTCGTCAAAGCTGTAAAATCAAATGTCGGCCTTTGAGCAGTTACCTGACTAAAAAAACTATGAAATCAAGAGTAACTACACTTGCAATTGGGCGCACTTCAACTATTAACAAAAGAAAAGGGTTGCACAACATCCTTTACTCAATTTTTGTCTTCAAAAGAAAGAAAGTCACGAGACACCTCCAATTTAATCTGACTCAGTCTGTACTCACGGTCCCACGGTTCTTAGCCAAACGAGTGATTAAGTCTACATTTTCTGCTTCTGTAGGTTAGAAAAATAAATACAGTAATTAACAAAAATAAAACCGAAAAAAGAATTGCTATTTAAATGAATTCTCAACAGTGAAAAGAAAAAGTCATTGCAAAGAACTGCTGGATCTTTTAATCTGATGCGAAGCTTTTTTTAAACATTTCCTCATTAAGTCATTTCCATACTCTTTCAAAGGAATTGAACTTCAAAAAATGGAACAAAGGGATTCATCACTAATAAACGAAAAAAAAAAGTTTCATACACAAACAAATATCTGTTATTATAAATTCCTATTAAATTTTAAATTGAAACTTTTTCTCAAAGAAAAAGACGTCAAATATTCATTTTAAAGACAGACAAAAAATTGAATTGTTAGCATTTTTATTTCATGTATTCGAGATTTTTTCATCAAATGCAAACGTAAGAATGCTCTTTAATGTCAGTCATATGACCTCGCAAAGAAATGTCTTTCAATAAAATCTCATTTCAAAGCAAAAAAGGGAAAAGATTACTCGATTACAATCATGTATATAAAAGATTTCAACTGCTCAGCAAAAAAATTCCTTCAAAATTTGTAACCAAAAAAAAAAAAAACCTTTCTCATATTTTCCCTTTAAAATGCATTACAGAACTGCAATTTTTCCAATATTATGCAATTGCCTCCGAAACTTATTTCGTGATTCCTTTAACCTTATCAGTGACCTTATGAAAATCATTTCAGTAATTTTCCTCTTTTTACTGAAGCTTGAAATGAGATATTGGAAAAAAAAAATTATTTTTTTTTTTAAAAAAAGTAAAATAAATTTCCAAGTTGGAGGAGAAAAAAAAATGGTGGGCTTCGACTTCCGCAATCAGAGTCCCCATAGAGAGGACCCGAAATTAGTGATAATTTTTATGGCAGAACCGGTATCTTCGAGCTAGTGAGAGCAACTCGTCATCATTGACGAACGACAGGAAGTCACATGCCGGAAGTGGGTCGATGAAGCACTCTGCTTCACTAGGCATTCATTAATGACTGAGAAAATTTACTTCTTAACAACTTTATTCATTTTCTCTCTCCTGGAATAAATGGCTACATTGCTCTGCCTCGTTTAATGGTCACGAAATAACATCATCAAACAAATAAATGACACGGGTTTGCCAAATTGTAACTACAAACAAATCATAAACCAAAAAAAGAAATAAAAATACATCGTCTAGATCAGAGGTTCCCGACCTGTGGTATGCGTACCGGTACGCGAAAAGTGAATTTTGAATGGTATTTTTGATATTTTGTGGAAGAATTTTATTTTTTGAGGAGATTTTGGAAGTCGGGTCATTTCGGCGCCGATCATTTCGGCGCCTTAATGGAAAAAAAGTAAATTCTTTTTTGGCAATGTTTGT
>JAQIXU010000198.1:0-51897 GCA_034701245.1 Strigamia transsilvanica
ATAAATTTAACGTTCAATTAATTTGGAATTTTAAATTTAATTTATTCTTCTACTTTGGCGAATTGTAGAGCAAATTTCGCTTGAGATTTTCCGAGTTTTCGTTACTCAGTAACGATTTCAAGTCGGCGAAAAAGATCGTGATCAAATTGTGTTGGTTTTTTGTCGCATCCGATAACTCGCTTAAAAGCTCGTTCAGAGAACCATTTCCGGACAAGGCGCCGACGATTCCTCGCAATTCCCTCATCCTCAACCAATTATTCAACGTGGTAACGGGTGATTCGAGTTTCTGAGTCTGATATGCAGCGTATAAATTACCAAGTGCCAAGTCTCTAAATAATTTACAATTATAAAAATATAAAAGTTGCGGTAATTGTAATAATTTCTCATGCTTCGCTGGAAAAAGTATTGAGAGTAATCTCGTTGTCGTCAGATCCCGCTGGAGAAATATTGAACTCGTTAGCTCCTATAGTGAACGCAGGTTCGTTCTTATTCTCTTTATCCCGTCACCACTAGAGGCGCAACACTAGTTCTTGATATTTTATGACATATCAATGATGTCGTTCAATGCCACCAACATCAAAAAACCCGCCTCACATTGCCCTACTCTCTTCTCTATACTCTGATCCTGGTGAGAGAACCCCTACACGTCTATTTTGCGGATATGCAGGGCTGGCTCAGACATAAGAAAATTGTAAGAAAATTGATAATTGCTATGACAACACCCACATGGGAAGAGGGAGTCTCTAGGGCGAAAATTATTTTAAACTTAGCAACTCCTTCCTGACTAGTGGGCTTTGCCATAGCAACCCACTTAAAATATTGAAAACTTTCCTTTTGAGAAAAAAAGTCTTCTTCCAAATATTTTGGGGCCCGCAAAGAACTTTTTTACCGAGGTCCCACAAAACACCTAGCCAGCCCTGCAGATATGCAGTCCACATGCTCATTTCCCCGTTGCAATATAGCATGAGTGAACTAACAAGTAAGCTTTATACGCCATCCAGGCCTCGAAATGGAAAATTTCACAAACCGGAACGCCACTTCAAATTTTCAAAAAAACATAATTTGTACAGTATTTTCTATAATTTCTTCGGAAAACGCCAGAACACCGTCCCGGTACATTCCGAACCCTGAAGCCATCCCAAGACCCTAGGCTTGTCCGAGTTCATCGTAATCTTGAACGCAAATTCGCCTTCTCGTATTTCCACTGCACGCATGCTCTGCTGCGATTGTTTTGCAGAGCGTGGGTTAGACATTACGATGACTCGGCCAAATCAGGAAACTTGGGATGGCGTATGTAGTTCGAAGAGGCCCTCGTTCAAGCTCCCGTGCGATTTTTTTGTGCGCCCTGTCGTTCATTGTTTTTGTATGTTATTTTGTACATTTTGGGAACATTAATGCGCCTTATACGTCTTGGCGTCCTGTGCAGCTGCACTGCTCCATCCTATCTTAAGCCGGTGCTGCCCTCATTCGAGGAAACCTTGTACTACCAAAGATTTACAATAAATTCTTGTAAAATATAAATGATTTCAAAAATGGCATTCCAAGAAAAACATTAGTTTAAAAAATTAATAAAATCCCGTGATGACAATTAGCTTTAAAAAAATCAATAAATGTTCTTCTGCTCTTTAACCACTGCTGCCATCTAACCTTGTGGTGCTGAACAAGAACAATATTGACTTTTCAATCAGCACACTCTGTGTACTTTTAGTAGATTTGCATGGATTTGTTTTAGTAGTTAATAAGGTTCAATTGAATTATTTTAATTATTTCGTGGATTGTACTAACTTAGATATTCATCAATGTACGAAATTCTACGAAAGAAGACAATTTCCATGTTGTTCAGGAACTTAATTTCATTACTTACTTTCATTTCTATTAGACAACAAAATTTTCTATGTGTAAAACTGCTCCGACTTATCCGGAGAAATCTATGCAATCCATTTACACGTTGAAATTCATGTAAAATCAATAATAATACATGCAAATCTTTGCCAACCTGAAAAAATCCCTTTGAACGGTTGACTCCTTGATAACTTAATATCAGTCCAAAAAAAGATTTCTTTGGAATTTTCAAATCTAATAAATTTCTGCATACTCTCACATTTCCATCAAATCCCATGGATTTAAGCAGAAATTTATGAGATTTTCAAATTCCAAATGTTTGTAATCACTGAATATGGAATTAGTAATTTTTGAGAATGCAATTCCGAAATAACAATATACGGAATTCCTAGTCACGTTATATCGATCTGATTTGGCAAATTAAAGCAAACTAAATGAATGTCCAATTACAGAATCCAATATCACGTGACTTGAAATTGGGTATGTCATTATTTGGAAACAGCATTGATAAAAATCACTTACTCCAAGCATCTCATGCTGGATGTTTTGTAAACATTGCAATTGATCTATTTTTGTCTCATAACGTATCATCTAAATGTAAATTCTAAGCAGGATTTCCAAGAATTGCAAAGATTTTCTTAGCTCCGATTCGCATTAATTCAATAACTTTGAAGATACGAGATTGTTCGAGCCCCGGCGTCGATCCGGCCCCCATGTGAGCAAAGACCACAACTGCAGATCCCTCGACAAGTGGCGCCCTCTAGCATGAACTTGTTTTACTGCTTTTCACTCACTTTCAGGCTGATCCCAAAATCTACTAGAAAAATAAGAGTATCACTTCACAATTTTTCCATAAACCCACTTACCGCCCATGAAATTCAATCAAATTGCTATATGTTTCCTAAAAAATAGTGCGGTAAAAGATTTAATTTGTAAGAACTGCTGAAAACTAAATAGAACTAATCAATTAACAATTCATATAAAGAATTTACGATCAATATTTTCTAATAATCGAGTGGCACACTTCTTTAGCATCAAAATTAATTGAACGAGATGTTTGCAATCTGCATGCAAATTAATTTAGTCATTTCATCTTCAGCAAAATTTGTGCCATTTTCATTTTTTTCTTCAAAGTACTTCAAAATTCTTACATTTATCTAACTAGACTCGACCGCAATTAACGACCATTCAAGAAAAGTCGTCATTTTAATCAAAGATTTAAATGTTTTCAGTTGAAACATGTGCCAAGTTTTAATTAAATCTTTATCAATTTGTTCATACTTGAGACAATTCAATTCAATTCTATGATGGTTTCAATTCAATGCTTTCCTTTGAATATGTATATCGAAATTGATGGAGTTGCTATCAACAAGTCGACAGAATAGAACAAAGTCATTAGGTCTACACAATTTGTTTTAACCTAACAGTGGCAAATGATGGTATCTTGCTAATTGACCAGTACCAAACGTCTGAGGCGGGCTAACCTTAACCTAACCTGGGTTTTATTCAACTTTTAAAGAAGACCCAAAACGGATTAATTAAATTTAAGGCTTATCGACCTAGTGCTTTCAACATGATGAGGGTCGCGCTGACTTGTCGACCTACTGTCATGTCAACCCGCATGTCCACCAAAAGCTGCGCCCCCGAATTAAGTACTCCCAAAACCTTTTTCTATCATTTCTATGGTAAACACGGTTGCAAAAGTCAGGTTTGATGAAATTAACCAAAGTTAATGGAAATAAAAAATGCTCATTTGTGTCCAAAATCGTTGTTAGTACGAGACCGAGTACAAGATCTCATCGAATGAAATGTCGGCTGTCGGCCTCGGTGTTGGTCCAGCAATAATATGCTGCCCTCACGCGCCAATTTCCGCAACATCCTTCGAGATGCAGCGCCCTCTAATATTAACTTGTTTTACTATTTTTTTTCTACTTATTTTCCACTTATTTAATTACACAAAGAGAATAAAAATCTAACACAGGCGATGCTTTCTTAAACCATAATTTTACCATCTTAAACCATAATTTTACCATCTTAAACCATAATTTTACCATCTTAAACCAAAATTAAATTGAAATTCCAAATACAAAAAGATTCATAAAAAAAGAAAAACAAAACATAATACAAAAAAAGTAAAGTAAACAATTCACTGAAGAAAACAAAACACTAAAAAAAAAAAATCAATATCTTCTTTAGAAAACAAAATTAATTTAGAGCATTCAATCAAAATTCAAAGAGATCCTGTATCTGCTTTTCACACCTGTTCCTCATCCCATTCGATATTGATTTAGGATAGATGAAATAAAAGCAATGAAATAAATAAATAAATAAAATAAATTCGAGATGAAAATAAAAATAAAAGCAAACTTATCCCCCAAAGACACCAAACTTCTTACGATTAAGAGCGAAAAATACCAAATTAGCCACTAAATTAAGCCAAGTTACCCGCCTTAATCAACCACAAGTGCTTTTAATTAATCACGCCCTTAAATTCGGCAAAAATAATAAGGCCAAACTTGCGTTTAATCTCAACGTAAAATCAATTCAACCCTATCGTGTAATGAGAGGCTCTGGAATCCTATGGAGACCAATACAACCATTTCTCCATTTAATTAACACAGAAAAAGGTAACAAATGCCCTGATCTTTATCTCACTTCTCTCAACACTGTCAAAACATTTATTTCCACTGGTCATTTATCATCACCCCTTTCAGTTGCAAACAAAACTCACCCATCTCATCCCCTGATAAAACCTAAAGATTTTGTATCCTGTTGGCGACGTCTAGGCTCATTCATCCGTTTCGTAGTGCGCATGTGCAAGTTTCTCCGCCTCAAACAAATCCGATCGCACTAACGACGACGACAATCACAGTGTGCAGCGTGAGAAATTGCGTTTCGTATCACTCAGTCCATTAGTCAAACGCGTATGAAGCAAAGGCAAGAAGGGAACTTGAAAACGAGCCGTGTGAGAAATTACGAAGCGAGGAATAGGCTTCAACGGTCTACACCCATGTTATGCAGAGAAAGCACACTGTACGCATCGTCGGGCACCCCGGCTATAATCACAAGGTGGCTTCTCTCGTACCAGAAAATTATATTCATTTTTCAAACGTTTGACACAGGGATTTAACCTTTGATGAGATCATCCGTACAAATCCAAGCGAACAAAAATTATACCGAGAAGACAAAAATCTAGATTTGTTATTCACCCGGTTTTTACAAGGTTTTAACTTTAAAACTTCTTTCGTCTTTTTTTTTTTAAAGAAATGAACTTAAATAGCCATTTAAACGTTGGAGCGTGTTATAGGCCTACAGTAGTTCGAGAAATTATATTCCAATGGTTGCCAACTTCCTGCCAGTGATGTTGTAAACCAGAAGAAAAAAAATTGGCAACGCACTCTTAGAACATGAAAAAGAATTGAATAGTAAATATATATTTTTATTGGTAAATGGTAAGCTGTGTACAATTTATGTAAAGAAAATCATATAAAATTTCGCCTCAATTAATTTATTTTAGCCCATTTGGTAGATAATTGACCACAGAAGAAAATTCGAAATTCTAATTAAAACCATTAAAAGTTTTAAATAAAATTTAATAGCATTACTCTTGTTTTAACTAATCTAAAAATCTGTTAGCTGCATAAAAATCAATACGCAAATTAACTGAATCCACTCTTAAAGGTCAAGTGCACTCGGTTCAAACCCCAACACCACTTTTCCATGGTAATCCAGACTATAAGAAACAATTACTAATATTCATCACACCTTGTAATACCAAATAAATGGAACTCAGTGATGCAGCAGTCGCCATTTATTACACCCCGCACCAAACCCTCATTAGCGAGAGACGACACAAAAGGAAAACGCATTTCACCTTCATCGTATAATAAATCCCGGATTCAGCCACTCTGCCCTCGTTCGATAAATCACCAAATATACGAGCGAGAAACCACTCTCATCATATCCGGCACATTTTCTGCAATTTTACTCATCCAGCCTCAATTTATTGACTGCTTAGCAAAGGTCATGTGCAACCGACCACATAGATACTCGCACGCGGCCAAGGACGTCGCAGACTCGCACTTCTAACACTTGGAGCACTTTGAATGCCACAGGTTACATCATAAAACCGTAGGAAAATCCAAAGCCGGTTGCTTTCTCGTGTTGACAAAGGTCCACCGCTACTTTCTGATACGGATTATGTTCATAAATTAGGCTCCCGGATCGTATAAGTAAGACTCTTGTCAAGTCATCATTTTCAAAGATCGACTTGCAAGATAGGAAGGAATAACTGGCAAACTTCCGCTTAAAATATTGTTCCTGGAAAATACACTCTCCATTATCCGAAAATGGAAAAGAAAAGAAAAATGTTGCAACATTAAAGTCATAATAAAGGCGGACGATGCAACTTAGCTATTAGCATGAGCCATTTATTTAGACAGTCCGTAATCATTAATTTAGCCCTCCCAGACCACACTCACTCTCTCTTTATAAGAGCTTTATAGCAAAGAGTGATTGTCAGGTGTAATCAACTTTAATAAACTGCAACTCGCACCTACCGTACAACCCTAACTCAATGAACCACTCCTTTCATTCCCATTTTTACACACTTTAAGAATAAAAAAAATTGAAAAATACGAACCCTGCCTGCTCATAATAACGTGCAATTTAATAGCAGCCCAAAGGCAAGACTTTCAACTTTACACAAGACTAGAAATTGACGTGTCCAATTTCTCCTCTAATTTCGCTCCGCTGCACACGCACATCAAAATTGCAATTTCACTCTTCTCCTCATTCCATCAGTTAAACAAAAGTGTCTTGGCTCGCAAGGCAAAATAGTTGGGTGTTGGGAGGGGATTTATATCCGATATTGATGGGCTTGAGTTGGGGGCTCAAGTGTGCGACCTACATCCTGCTAGGCAAAGTCCGCTTATCTGTCTGATCGAAAAGGGATGGCCACAGTGTGTCACAATCATCTTTTCAGGTCCCCACGCCTCGCAACTTGCTGGCCGAAGGGTCAGTTTCGCGGTATGAAGCGATGGGAATATTTTATGTCATATGCGGGGTCGGATATGGGTGTCGTTCGTCTTTTACCTCTTAGTGCATTCCACCTCCCTTCATTTAATTCATCTAGACTGTGACAGAAATGTCCTTCTGTGTAGCACAACATCCATCTGAGAAGAGGTCATTTCATTGGAATGGTTCCAAGTCAGACAGAGATCCACTTCCTTATTGATTTACCGACCAACTCGTACATTATTGGGGGAAAAAAGTGGCCAAGTAGGATGACAAGCAAATAATGTAAACTTGAAAACAAATGCCTGGTTTATAGGAGTTGGAAGAAAAATATTGGAAAGAAATAAAAAATAAATTACATGTTTTCTTTTTATTTGGTAAATGGAATCTGTTTTTACTACATGTTTTTCTTGCAATATTTTATTAAATTTTTTCTAAACTTTTGAAACTCCTAAAACTCTCAAACTTGTACATTTCCAAATTTCTGTTTTTACCATTTTTGGTGTTCCTGTAAACCAAATAGACACCCAAAACTGTCATAAACCGTCGATCGGGTTTTGGTTATCACAAACAAATTCAAAATGATTAAATGCCACGAAAGTTAGACAGAGAGGACAAACTTTCCAATCGTCATGATGCTTTCAGGCAAAGCATCCACCTCCTAAAACGTGAGTAAAGACATAAGTCTGCTCAAACAAGTGATGAAATTTTTTATTTACTAGCAAGATCGAGCACGAGACCCCAAAACTACACCTTACACAGACAAAAAAACGAACTCATTCACAATTAGGCATGTCTTTGTATTATGCTTTTGCTGGTTATAAAAACACCAAAAACCACAGAAACACATACTTTGACTGCACCAATGTTTGAGAAAAAAATTCCAAATTCAGTTTTCGAGAAAAATAATATTCAGAAAAAAATCAATAACAATCACTAATAATTTAACGAGTAAGCCCTAAATACGTAATTCGCTAGAAACATGATCAACTGGCACTAAATTGACGTTCATCTATTTACAATACCCATTATTTGATCACTAGTGCACCAAACAGAATTCTAGCAATTCGATTCTTCAGCTATATTAAGAATTAATCATTTACCCATCCATCCCGCATTGTTATTAGACAATTTTCTAACGTATCCAACTAACCTTGTTACCACTTAAAAGTAAAATAGCACTTTTAAAGTACTAGTATAACCTCTTGCTCAAGTCGTAGAGCAGCATTGATTGTAAAATTGCATATAAAAGAAAATGAAACCACTCAAAAAAAACAAGGGTGGAAAATAATAGTATTTCTACGCTAAAGATGGTCTTAGGAGATGGAAAAAAAAACCGTTCCTTATTTTTTAAGACCAGCGAACCAAAAAGAATTCCTCTTTCCCTTTTCTCATTTAACGGCAGATCAGTGAGTTTAAACGAGACCATTTCCTCTCCAAGAATGACACAGATGGATCCAAAAAACACACTTGGGAATTCGCATCCAACTTCCGCTTTATACAACGCCAACACCTTCATCTACTACTGTCTCACTGTGTCATTACAAATTCTTTATTTGCATTCTCACATTCCCCCACTTCCAGAAGAAGAAGAAATAGTACCACATGTTCCCCTAGTAAAATATATATGGGTATATGTATATGGATTAAGTCAATATCTGACTTGTTATTGAGGATTTCACTGCAGAATTTGGTGTCGTAAATTTTTCCACATATATTTTACCAATCCCAGTGTTATGTAGCTTGCAACAATTCCCCCTTTCTTCTGCGCTGTCCTCCCCTTTACTTTTCAGTTTTATCACTTGGGAGATTCTATCCTTTGGTATAAAATAATACGTTAGCTCCTGCTTCAAAAGTCGGGTCACTTTAGTGTGTAAAATATATAAAATGCAATATTTTCAGTCTGAGTCCTCCTTTCACTATTTATTACCGCCGACACAAGGAGCGAATATTATAAATCATATTTTATTATAAGACTTACACGAAATTCAATAACACACTGCTTGAATGTAAAACAGGTTATCCTTTTCCTTCTCGCTTTTTCATCTTCTACTCTTTAATTTCACCGTTTCACTCAAATAATGTGATTGGAAATGCAGATGTGAGAACAGATTTCTTCAAAGCAATTCACTTGTTATTCCTGATTAATGCAGCAAAGCCCCCCCTTCAATTCCCAAGGGTTGCTTTATATATAAAAGAAAAAACTTTTCGGTCTTTAAATAGCGTAACGAACTATTCAAATTGACATTTGCTGCACATGACAGATGAAAAGAGGTTCAAGTAGATGGAAAAATTAAATTGCCAGTCATTGGCGTTGCTTCTTGCCACTTATTCCTTAATTACAAATCGTAAATCATGTTAGAGTCAACACAAAATAACCAGTCAATGCAGAAGCAGCAGGCCCAGTGCACAATTTGATTGAGTTTTCCACTATCGAATCGCAAGAACGAAACACACACCATCATCATTGCCATTTGTCAAATAGAAATTGACGGCATGAAAAGAAAAATGGCTGCAAGTCAGTGGGAGGAAGAAGGTGTATACTGAACAGAGCCAGTTAAAATTCACTCAAGCAATCTAATTTCAAGAAGTTTCAACATGAAAAGCACGATTCAACGTGGGCAAAAAATCAACTAACGAAAGAAAAAAGACGAAGAAAAAATGGAATAATGTCAAGTGAAGTTAAAGTCGGAGAGACTTTTTAGGTTTTTTTAAAAAAAAAAACATTTCATAAATAATTTAGTCATTGCATTAGAATGATTAACATTTAATGGCTCCTGAGACCTGACCACGCATGATTTATTTCTCTATAATGAAACATAAACAAAAACAAACCACTGCATTCGCCAACAATGTCATTAAGCAAGAACAAATGTTGGGATTCGAAGACAATCAAGGCAGTTCTGACCACAGGATGAAATTTCGTTTACATTAAACCCATTAACAAATGTTTTTTTTTTTAAAAATATTTGTTGACTCAATAGATCACAGAGAAGCGAGGAAAACCACTTAATGTGCTGTGTTTACACACGAGTTTATAACAATTTGTTCAACTCTGCAATCCAAGTTAATTTTTTTTGCTCTTTTACGCTTAAATTGCTACTATAATGATCTGACAAGCTGGTATTTGACACCAAACACCTCAAATCATCTCCAAACAGTGGCAGCATGCTCGTTATGTTGTCATCAAGTTTTGAACCTGGTTTGGAAGCAATCTGACACAATGGTCTGTTAGAGTAATCATTATCTTCACATTGATTGTCGGGCCTTCTATCCGCAGAATAAAAAGAAGTTTGTTGCTCTTGTTAATAGTTTTAGCACCGCAATTTTAGAAAATTGCAATAACAACTAGCCAATCGTGCAATGGACTAATTCATTTTCATTTGAATCAATGTGGACAGTTTCACCTTTAAAATATTAAATTTTTTACTGTTTTATTCAATTTAAGCCCTTGATGCGCCTGTATATTGACTGCAAGAACCTCTGTTAGTCCACCAGAGATGCACTGGCGTATTATTGCCCATAATTCTTTTTATACGGATGTCTTAAGATGCGAGGCAACAGCTCAGCGCACGACATTCCTTTACGATATGCTCTGCCTGCCGTGTTCCGCTCTCCAACACATATTCATACAATCAGTTGCAGTTTGCTCGTAATTCACCAAGAGGGGGCGTGGGAGTAGAGCAAAGATTTAGGCCATTTCCTTCTTATATCTCGACTCCGATTACACTCGTAAGATTTGTTCGCAAGCACCATTTGGTGGGATGGGACAGCTTTCAACAACTGCACAGGGACTGGCCACACCGGTGCGCATGTGCACTACCTCCACCCGCCTTCTTTATGACATATGACCGTACAAGTCCTCCATGAAATGTGTATAAATTCTCCCGTGTTCGAGTTTCCATGTTCCCTTGCTGCCAATTCAATAACATCATCAATAAAAAGAATGTGAGTGCACATGTCTGCCCATATATTTCATTTCAGAAAAACTGCAATTTAATATCCTTCATGTTAATGTTCAAGTACATTAGAAGGAGATTAGATGCAATGTTTTTAATAAAATGTTTCAAAATGTAAGTAAAATTTGAATTTATTACATTTCTTTTGTTTTTTTGCTCTCGATTGGTAGCTAGAAGTGCAGCCATGTGGTGGCTTAATAGTGATACATGTACTAATAAAGATGTGAAAGTGCGACTCACCCTTAGGCGCCCACTAATCACTCCCATGCAGGACCAGTCGTGACCCTAATATGACTTATGAGTATTATTAGAACAAGATTTCAGAGCACCATGATGAGCTTAAAAAAAATATGCTTTCACTATTTTTTGTGCACTTAGCTCACGAAACATCTTCAGGAGTGAGATGTTGTTGACAACGGCGACGACAACCAACTGTCATTTATTACTAATTGACGTAATTTTCAGTCCTAAATTGCAAACTCAAGTTGACAAAGCAGGCCTAAATTAGGGCCTACTTCCGAGTGGTAATGGAAGTTGATACAATTTGGGTAAAAATGGCTCTTGATACGAGCAACATAAATCGAGTTAACTCAGTCGTACTCTACAATCCTTATTTATTTCTGTAGTAAATAGTGCGAACAATTGCTACAATTAAACCAAAATCTCTACTGGAAACGACTTCTAATTACACTTTCAAATCCGCCTGCAAGAGGCGATGGGAACTAAACTGTTGCTCGCTTCTGGCGTCAGTCTCGAGCTATCAAACAGTAGGTGCGTCCATTTTCAAATCTAAAAGTACCTTTTATCAGTTCTTTTACTTTTCTTCATTTTGGTCGGCGGAAATGACGTAAAAAACTTTCCAAAAGGAAAATAGTAAAAGGTACTTTTGGTGGGTCACTTTCCTTCCTTTTATGGGTTACTTTTAGGTTAGTGACACAATCTGCGCATGCACATTAATCATCACATTTGTCAGTGCACTGTTTTTACAATGAAAATGTTTGCGTTTACGATAAAAACGTTCATTTTTGCGATGAAAACGTCATTTTTACAATGAAAACGATCATTTTTGCGATTAAAACAAATGTTTTCATCGCAATCAGCCATTTTAAAATGGTTCTAAAACCTGCCTTTGCACATGCGCAACAATTACCATGCATTCACTTAAAAGTAAGTTTTTTTCCGTATGCAAAAAAAAGGCAAGTAACAAAAGGGTTGTATATGTCCAGCAAAAAAGTTTAGCGGCAAATCCTAACTTACATCCTGGTGTTTGTCTGCTAATGACAGACAATAAATGCATTCTTGTAATAAAATGACCCTCTTTTTATTTGTTTGTTTATTTATTTTTATATTCCTTCACCCATCTCACAAGCCAACGTTCCAACAGAAATAATTATCCAATTCCAAATATGGTATCATAAAAATAATACCCGCATTTAACAACCCGAAATACACACACTTATTAAAGCAAGCACAAACTCGGCAATAAGGGACAAAATATATTACGATTTGAATCAACTTTTATAGTGGGCAATAACCCCACAGTCGGTTCTTTGCCTTTGAAACAAAGTGGGTCTTTGGTGAGTAAAAACACATTAAAAAAACAAGCAAAGGCAAATTGTATTCTGGGAAAAACTAGCAGAAATCAATCTTAGCCTACTTGCTGTAATTACGCCTATAAAATGAATACAGCTGGCAAGAAGCTTTGCTTTACTACAATCTATAAAACGGAGCGAGAAAGAGAGAATGCGTCATTCCCTGCCACCAATCTGCATGCCATGCCAAGAAAATGCAATCCTCTTTAATTGCATTAGGCATTTCAGTGTCCATCAAAATTAAAGTGGCTTCAAATTGACCAAGGCCCAAATGCAGGCTGAGCTAGATTTAATTTTTCACAAACTAAATTTAACTTCAAAAGCGAAAACATTAATGGAACTGGCAAGATTCTCTGCATCGGATTTCATGTCAAGCAGTCATTCGAGGAAAGTGCAATTATTGGCAATGGCCACTAAATTGTTATCATTAGCGCACAAATAAACATTGGAGCAATTTTTAATGCAAAACAGAGTCCTAACTACCCATTCATTACTCACGTTAGCAGTCTATTTACCAAATGCCCTTTCCTCTTTCAAAGAGAAAAAAAAATTGGGTAATAAATTGTCAAGCTTTCAACTGGATCCAGATCCAATTCTGCAACGCAATAAATCATACATTTTGCTTACATAAACAATTTAATTTTGTTTACCGGCTCGCGTTCTATATAATAGACTTATATATATAAAAATATATTTTTTCCCCCATTTTTTCCTACCAAATTTCAAATGTGTATGTCACTTAAAAGAAATAAAAAGAAAATGAAATAAATTTCAGCGTTTGGCGTCTTTTCATCAATTGATAGAAAGCATTTCAGAATGACCTGAAAGATCATTTTTCACTTTCCAGTTCGATCGAGCCGTCAACAAATTTACTGGAAAAAGCAAAAAAATAGTTTGAATTTCAAATAATGTCTCGCATCACCGAAATAGAACAATCCGGATAGTAACAAAGAAGAAAAAAAAAAAGAGACAAACAAAATGTATCTGAGTTGCAAATTTGCCCAATCCACTTGCATTAAATGCAATTACCGCTGCCCAAGAGATGAAACGCAACATCATGAACCAAATCTGTTAGAAATCTTTATGCATGAAGCAGAGGGAGCATTTCAATTAAGAAATGAACGAAATGTCCAATTATGCTAAATTACAATAAACACGAGAAAATAATTTTTATTATTACAATAATAACGTGTCAACATTTTTTCCGAAATTCGACCCATTTCCTAAATATATTTCCTAACCTTTTCCATTCTTGCAAAGACGAGAGATTTGAAATGAATCAAAAAACAAATAAAAATTGCACCGTCACACAATTCCCCAAATATGTTCTATAGTAAATAGGATTTTTATTAAATTTCGTTTCCAAGACAAATAAAAACAGGAACGGTTTATATCGCATTTGCTTTATTTTATATAAATATAAGAATAGCTCCTTTAGAGTCCCGAGTCCTTACACGAAGAAGTTGATGCATTATTTATGGCCATTCAATTCTCTCAACCGGAATGACTAGCTGCGTGGTGTTTCCATGGTTGCCAAGAATTGGACATGCAGACCATCTACAGACGAAAACGGTCGCCGTTGGGGTCATTACTCAGTTTGGAAGTCAAACAACCTCAGTCCACTCACCAAACATGAAATAAAATCTCACATTGCAACACACGCCGCCATGAATAAGTAGAATTACTTAATGACTGCAAAAATGGCTGCCGTGCCATTAAATAAATTTTTTAATAAATCACTCGCCAAACTCTATTTTCTCACATTACACAATTTGCATCGCCAATTAAATTAATTGCGGTATAAATTTTCAGCTGGGGGGTTGTATAAAACGTGTTATTTTATAAAGTATAAAATTTAGTTGAGGAAATAAACAAAGGTAGCTGCCATACGACTATGCAGTTAAGAATTGACCCTTCACTTGCTCGGTCGAGCGTGAGCACGTGGAAACCATTGGAGCACTGAAGAGAGCCATCGAGTAAGGCCACGAGCACAACTTTTGACCTCGTGCGGGCGGAATGTTGGCCAAAATTCTCTCATTGCACGCGGAAGTGGCCAATTACATTTCACTAGTTCAATTTCACTCCACACTCGAGAGGAGGCTTTGCTTCTAAAAATCAATACAGATAAAATAGAATCATGACCTGCTATGCTTCTTGCGATCGGAACTGATTAAAAGTGCCGAAAAACAATTGAAACAAACTGTTTGCAGTAGCTTCTGGTTATAATCCCGCGTGTCATTCCGAGTGAAATCAAAATGAAAAGTTTCCAAGAGTGAACTCTAATGAACTCTTTTACGACGACCCGTAATAACATTTAACAATAAAAGAAACGAAATGGAAAGGGTTAAACTCGGATATAAATCCACGTGCTATATCAAAATGTGAAAGCTTTGGGATCGTGGATTCAATAAAAATTCATCAACGTGTAACAAGGTTTGCCCCATTTGGAATTTCCGGATAAAATAATTTTTTTAAGAATTACGGAAATAATGGTTGCATTCAAAGTTTAATTTTTGCCGTTTTTAGTAGGCGCATTCAATAAAGAATTAACACAACACGAGAATTAGTACTGTGTTAACACGAGTTGACTTTCTTGTATGTACACTCGTGCTACAAGATAGCAAGTATTAAAAGGAGATTCTCGTGTGCAAAACACAACAGGCGCATTTAAAGTTTCTGTTTTACCGTTTTTGGTGTTTTTATCAACCTAATGGACAACAAAAACTGCCATTAACCATGAAGTGGTTCAAATCGGGTTTTGGTTTTTCCAACCAAATTCAAAATGGCTGCCACAAACGTTACCTCGCGGGGTCAAACTTTCAGATTTCATGCAGCTTTCAGGCGAAGTATCTATCTCCTAAAACGTGAGTAAATGCATAATTGTGGTCAAATAAGTGGGCAACAACCATAATTTGTTGGTTGAATAAAAGGAATTTTAATCGCAAGATCAAGCATGAGATGCAAAGACTACAATAAAGAGAGACACAAAAACGAAATATTCTCTATCCATTCATAATTAGGCAGGTTTTTGCTGTTTATAAAAACACCAAAAACCACATAAACAAAAACTTTGAATGCGCCTATTGAAACTCGTGATACGACCTTAACAGGACACTCCAGATGTTCTATTTTTGTCATTACATGAGTATCAAAACAAGATTGTACAGGAGATTCTCGTGTTAAATCTCGTAATACAACCGTGTTTCGCTTTATTGAATGTGTCCAGTGTTTCTGTACATAGAAAATGCACCAAAAACAGCAATAAACCATCATATAAACCACTTCAAAACCACTTTATTTGTGATTTTTGGGTGTAATAAAAACTAAAAGCAAATATATAAATGCTTTTCGTTTTTATTACATCCAAATTCAAAATGGCTGCCACACAAGTCAGAGCGTGAGTCGAACTTCCAGTTTTTGCAAAGCTTCCAGGTGAAGCAACCACCAAGGTCCACCAAATTGTCTCAAATCAAATCTCTTTTAGACATCAATTATTACGTCAACCTATTTATTATTTAGCGGCATGCTGTGTTTACCTTTTCTGCCCCATTTAAAACCATTACAATCTCCTTTTCCCTCGTTCCTCTCCTCCTCAAGACCTTTCAACTCCAATCATTTTATATCAACACTCGCTTTTTCTAAACCACTAACAACTTCTCTAAAGTGTTCAAAAAACATTTTCCTTTTTACATCACCCCAACCAATGAGAAAAAAATTGTTACATTTTTCTCTATCAGTCTTCAGTAATGGCTTTATTGAGGCAATCTGTAACAATTGAATTTCCTTGTTCAAAATCCAAATAGAATTTTCCAACCGCACTTTACAGTGCCAATCAAGTGAATGCAGTGCAACGACAGGCCTTTCAAGCTTGTCACATCAATACAAGGCATGCCATGTATTGATTCCAACTATCTCTTCCAAGCAGAGAAAACAAGCCGACGCTTGCCCAATCCTTTCCTCATTCGTGCCCTCTCTCCACGTGCGAGATAACGACAAGGAAAACGAGGTTTACAGCAAAATAAAAACAAGTGCAGTTATTCTCAAACTCTAGCCGATTGAAAATCGATTGCAAACATGACTAGACGAATTATTTATATAAAAAAAAATAAAAAGAAAATTATTTTTTTAAAAATGTAAAGAAGAAAAAAAGGAAATAAAAAAGAACATCACTTTTACTTCCCTTTTCTCAATTCAAATTCAATTTTTATTTCAAAAAATAAACTAAATTCTTAACAATTTTAATAAAATTAATGATAAATTTCCTATCGATTTTCTACTCCTGGCATCCATATACTCAACGACAGAAAGCTTCCATCAAAAATTCAGTTCGGCCAGGAGTTAACTCCAATCCAATAGCATTTCAAATACAAAAAACAATAACAATTCAAGATTTTGGAATTTTAAACAATCCATTTACTCCCTAAGTGCATACAGAAGATAATACAAAAAAACGAGACTTGCTCATTTATGTACAAAACGAAGAGCCGAATAAATGGCGGACATTTTTCTGTATAAAATGCACATCTTTCAACAAAAAAAAACTTCAATCAGGCCCTGCAGCAGGATGTTATTAAACAACATCTCCAATGAATAAGTCGTTTCCCCAGTATATAAACAACTGCACTGTATTCCGAGAAAGAAATGAGACACAAGTAAATAAATGGCCTGGGCGCTTGACAAGAACTCATCAAGCCGAAGAAGCCACTGACATGCGCTCAACTCGCAGAAAACGCATGAGCCAATGGCATGACAGAGAGAGAGAGCCTCGCACAGTATGTGCATGTCCGACAATAAACGATTGCCAGATTTTATTGATCAAACTATTTTTTTCTAGTCTGTTTCTCATCTATTGTGTTATGATTGATGCCATCCAGTCAAAGAAAATGAATTCGAAACCCTGTGATGCCCCCTTGCAATAAACATACACACTTCGTGTCGTTTGATCTATACACACCAGAGACGCAAGATGGATAGCTTCATTTTTCTTTCATCTTCTTTTTCTTAAGCCAACTAAGGACTGATCTTCAATCAAAATTTTCCTTTGAAGATTTATATCAATTTAGAAAAAAATAAATAAAAAACAACAATTTAATCGACACCAAATGATAACGAGCAATTCCATACTCGAAAATCAAAATTGTGATAAAATTTCCTTGAGTGATTAGGAATCGAACTGCATGTCTCTCTTATTTGCCAAACATTTTCAAATCCAAGGACTATCAAAACCGCGGACAATACTCTACAAACAGAGAGTCGGGTCATTGGAAGTCTCCTTTCTGCGTATACAAATGTCTGCCACATGCGTTAGATCAGGGATCGAACTTCCAATTGTTACAATGTTTCCAGGTAAAGCATTCTCCACCAAAAACCATAAGGAAAAGCGTAATTATGACGTTCAAAGAACGCTTAGCTATGAAAGTTCTAGTTTTTGAGCCTGTTTATAGTGTATTTTCTGGGTGTCATGCTCGATCTTGTGAGTAAATGGCGATTAAAAATTCCATCATTTCAATCAACCAACAAATTTGTAGCTCACTTGAGCACAATTATGTTTTTACTCATGTTTTAGGAGGTGGATGCTTTGCCTGAACGCATTTAAGACGATTGGAAAGTTTGACTTCTCGATGGAACTTTTCGGGCAGCCATTATGAATGTGGTTGTAAAAACCAAAACATGATTGTTTATGGCTGTTTTTGGTGTCCACTCTGTTTATAAAAACACCAGAAATAGTGAAAACAGAAACTTTAAACGCACCCATTATGTCCACAGAAGTCTGCCATAATTCATTTGTTGGATAAATGAATGTCGAAAATTTGAATTTATATTTATTTGTAAAACCCAAAAACCAAACTACAAATAGGCACATTTTCACCAGTTCCCTGTTTATAGGAACAAAAAAAACCAAAAAAAAACAAAAATGCTAAATAGTCATACTGTATTCGGCACGTTAAAAACAAAATAATATTTTTAAACAGTTACAAAAATATATAAAATATGAAACCCTGAGCTTTTACATTTGAGTTACAACTTGGCACTTGGCTTCCATCAAAACATGTTATTTTGACTGTAAACTTATATTTTCCCCATCTCACTGCAAACCCTCCAACCAATCGATTTCCAGATGGATGAAGGAAGTGCTGCTTATGCCTACATATCACTCAAAAACTAAATTTATATTGCAAACAACTCAAACAATTTAGCGCACGTTTTTATTTCAATTGTCGTCTTGTTGATGGCTAAAGTGAGTAGTGCACTTTGCTTCCCCGTCTCCCAACTCCCTTATACATTTCTTTCATTGCATTTCATAAATGTAATTTATTATTAAAACCAACCAACCACGAAACAAATACAGCCGAGTATAGTAAAATGTTTTATTGGACTGGAACTAAGTTTGAACTTGTTGTTTTGCCCATCAGACACATCCTAATCTATTATTTAGCAGGAAAGAAATACATATAATACAGAATTTGCCATCAAATGGCAGGAAATTGAAACGTACCACGAGAAAATTATTGATTTAAGCTTGTGGAAAGTGTGTGCGCGCGCGCATTTGTTTGAGGGAGGTCCTTAATTAGAAAGGGTTTAGAATTTGACATTGATGAGATAGTGCTCTCTATATAAACAAGCAGCACAAAGTAACAGAATTAACACCATCCACTAATTACAAACAGCGATTCTCAACTGCCATTACAAGCTCTTAACCACAAGCTCAAGATTGCCAACTAGAAAGTTCCATAAAAATAAAAATAGATATTTTTATACTTTCACTTGAAAATGCTTTCATTAGATGCTTGAGATAGATAAGCCCATCACGTAATTTCTGTTGAGCACGCACCCAAACTCCATTTGCGATAACATTCAATAATTCCATTCATTTACCAACCCAGGGACCCCTTTCTCGCTCAAATCTGATTATTTTTTTTTTCAATTGTCGATATTTTGAAATTATTATTATTATTTTTTAACAATATTGTGTTTTGAAATTAATTTTATTAGTTTTACTTTTAACTAACTGCGTCAACGCTTTTAAATTTAACCCGATATCGCATTATCGTGTTCCAGATGGGTTTAAAACCCCATTGAAAATGGCAAACGTATGACTTTTACTCATCCCCATAAAAATAGCCTCATTTTCCTAGACAAGCTTGTCCCCAAAATACTAAATCGTCTTCCCATGATTCGCATTCTCAACCATTTTCACGACATTCAAACGAGCACATAAAAATCTTATACAACCCATCACCTTTCACTGAAGCAAATCTGACTTGAAGAGATGCAAGAAGCAGACTTGAGTTTAAAAAGAAGAAAAAAAAATCCTCCCTTCAGTGATTTATTTATTCAGTCCCCCCCAGCGTCCCCTAAAAAAAAAAAATGCAAAATCTGCTTTCGTGTTTCTATACCCGAGTTAAAGAAAAAAAAATTCATTAACTGAATTAAGTCAAGATAAGTCTTTAAAAAAGATTACCGTGTGCAAGAGATAGAAGTGGTCCCATTATTTCAGGATAAATAGAATCAGCCAAGCAAAGGTGATTTGGCGAGGCGACAAAAGAAACATTTACCCAATTTCTTTGCCACACTTTCGAACGCAGCTTCTTCATTGTCTCCGACAAATCTGTGCTCAGTTGCAGCTAACCACTCGACAAATTTCAAGCAGCTCTTGTTTAATTACAAAACCGAAATCACCTCGGTCTCACCTTTAACGCCCAAAACGCAGCTACATCTGCACCGTTTCCCATCGCTGCAACTTATCACCGCCGCCGCCGCCACGCAATTCCGGCTGCACACACACACACACACATACTCGTGGCAAGTTCATCACATGCAAAGCACCTTTATGGGCTACTTAGATGGGAGAAAATCCCGCACAACAAAACGACCTTTAGAGTCTCACAAAATCCCCTCTCAGCCACTTTGAATCTCTTATCATTTCTGTTTATTAGTTTGGCCAAGTCCCGCGTTTAATCCGCCATTCAGAAGTTCATCTAGTAAAACCACCTACGCACACTACGGCGCGCCTCTCTTCATTTGCGCGCATTGCTGCCAACGAACTCCACCCAGGTCTGTGAAATAATTTCACCCATCTTGTGCTCGTATCGGGTCCATGTTTCACATCGACCTAGACAATAAGAGCTCTCGAGGGGGAAATATATTTGCATTAAGTCTGGGCTTTATCATGCCCTAATTTCCAACCTGCATCACCCACCCATAGACTCATGCATCACCAGTGACCTTCCAATTGCAGTTGCACGTTTTGTGCAGACTGCGATAAATATGGGTAGACACTATCTGATCAAAAGGGAGGTACGTTGTTTGCAATTCATAAATATCTCCACCTCAACCTCCTAAATGAAATTCAATTTTTCCCCAGTTTGTATTTTCCGGTCTTCTAAATTCGGATAAAATTAAATAAATTATTTGTTACCGTATTAGGTTTTGGAATTTTTGAAGAAATTGTGTTGTTTCAAATAGCATGGAATAGCATTTGAATAGAATTTATCTGCACTGCGATTTTGAAACACTAAACTTTGGTTTTACATCCGTGTTTGGAACCATAAAATGTGGTTTAACTGGTGCATTAAAAAAGAAATCGACATTTCTTCTTTGTCAATTTTGCAGACATTTCATCAAAACTAAAAGAAAAATGTCATAAAACCCGGTTTTAAGATTTCCCAAGTTGAACTAACAATCATTGGTGGTGAAAGTGATTGGTCCAAAAACAGGGTTTCGACTCGGGCTCGCTCTCAAGAGATAAGGAGAGAAAAAACGCGCTTAGTACTTATCTTTGATTCCAAAAACAAAAAAAAAAATAGGAAAAGAAAAAGCATTAAAAAAACAACATAAAACTTCATACAAGTACGTTTAGTGAAATCTCTACCTACACATTTCCCAGCAAAAAAAAATGGTATGAACATACAAATAAAATAATATCGACTAATTATGATCACTTACCATATTCTGGCAGTCACCTATATTGCCCTCATTGCTTGACTTCAGATATAAACCATTTACAAGATCCTCCTGAAACAGATGTGCATGGTATAGTGGCCTCAGTTCAATTTATTCAATTCATTTTCTATTCTAATACACTCTACATTCAAATTCAAAAACAACTTTAACAAAAAAAAAAACGATTTTATGAATAAAATTAATTAAAAGTGGGCTTTGAAAAGATTTAAAATTTTAATTTCCAAAAAAAAAAAAAAAAAAAAATTTACTTACAAAAAAAAAAATTAATTTCAAAAATTAATATAAACCATTCGTGGATACCCGAATGAAACACGAGGACACTAACGTTGATGAAACGACATAAAACTCGCAATAATAACACCCCATCATAAGTAACTGAATACCCAGGGTCAAACCCCTGCATTTATCTTACCTCGACACTAAATTAAATTCCCAATTCCAATTCTAGAACTTACAATGTGTATATCTCGATCTGACAAGTAAACTAATCCCAAAAAACCGAATAGACGGATAAAAACCGACATTCACATCATGGCTCTCTTCCCACACTTCTAAATTAATCATCGTAAAAGCATCACCTGGTACCAGAGCAGCCATGAATGCTTCAAAGCCGCCAAACCCATAGCCATCAATCTGATTTAATGACATACTATTCCAATCACTTGTCAATGTTTCACTTCATGCCACCAGATCTAGATACCATCAACCCATAAGGGTTATTGGCTGACTGCAGAATATTCCATAGGAACTTGGCAAAACGAGTTATTTTATTCCTATATTAAATTTTTAGTAAAAACATGGTTGAGTATTGATGTATTTTTCAAATATAATGCATAATGCATTTAGTGGACAGATCTGACCGAAGGGCAAAAGTTCGAAATTTTCTTCCCCTCCCCCTCCCCCCCACTTTTTTTTATTAATATTTTCTTACGCTCAGGAGGCCGGGGCTGTAATATAGTTGTGGTCTGAGAAAAGCAAATAAGATGGGGGAAAGGGAGAAGAAAATATGTGAGGGCATTCTTTTTCGGAGGGAACAGCTGCCACCACTTTATCCATCAAATTTTAATCTCAGCCTCAACGACAACTTAACTAAAGAATTTTCTTTTTGTTAAAAGGAAAAAATGGGATGGCAAGTAGTCCGGACAATAAAATATGTAAAATGTCTAAGAACAGAGAGAACAAAGAACTGTGCCGCTTTAAATAAAGATAAACATTGATTTTAGCATGATACTATGCAATAGGTGTTGAAACATGTGTAGATACGTGTTAGATAGTGTGAGGGAAATTTCTAAACGGTAAAATAATAAGAGAGCTTTAGCAAATTCGATCAGAACTTCGGTTTTGATATTGATTTTAGTTTTTAAGATGAAAAGTTCTTTGCTTGTTCTGTAAACATGTTATTTGTTTTCCATTGTATTGATTGTTTGTTGCTTCTTATTAGTTTTGTTTACGTGTTCTAAGATGTTTTTAAATTTGATTTAGACATTATGAAAGACTCATTAACATTGATACAAACACCTTGCTGTAATGCAAGTGATGTATTAAAATGACATGATCCTGTGACACTGCAAGTAATGTCATCTCATCACTTTCAAAATATTTCAAGTAGAACGAGCAGACAAAGGCTAACAATTTAACCCTAGTTGACATAAAAATGCAAAGAAAAAAAGATGAACTACAATTAATCATTCTAATTAGAATTTCAACCACTTTTCTTTCAGTCATTAATCTCGTACTTGGTGAGCTTTACTTTTAACTTTCACCACAAGAACAAGAAAGATTGCAACCGATTATCATTATAAAGCGCCTGTAATGAATCGTCCTCGATGAATTTTGATTACAACTGACTTATTAGCATTTTACGAGCTTAAATAACATTACAAAACACCGAACACGACTTATCAATTTTTTTTTAAAGTGAGCGCCACTTCCTTTAAATATTTTGAATTTTTTAAAAATATTTTTTGTTTTTATAATGCAAACAGCACCTAAACTATTTTCCATCGTTGTTATTGCACTGAAGGCGCTTAAAGTTCAGTGGGAAACGACTTGACTGAGTCAAACCCATTCATTACATTTAATTAAATCTTGCTACGCAAGCCACACCAGCAGAAAGTGTCAGATAAACATGTACAACATTGCTGCTGCGTTCCATTGAATTATGTTACTGTGTTTCAACTAACGGGTCTGTGTTCAGTAAGTTAATCTTACCAGATCCGCTTCGCTTTTATCAATTTGTAGTGTTTATTATGAGTATTTTATTGTTCTTAGTTAACTCTCTTTAATTGTTTTCACAGCTTAAAAGCTTTTTAAATTATCTATTTGAAAAAATTAAAAATATCACAACTTAATCTGTGTTCTTTTATTATTTGTACACTTAATTAATTAAGAATTTTCTGATTATCTCTGTAATAACTTAAAATTAAAATTAAAAACCGTTAAACCTACCAATAATTTTGATGTTGGCAGTTATTAAAAGGTTGAGGCAATGACTGCTGGTTGGATCTAGGCTGGATTAAAGTACACCAGTGCTGCTGACAACAATTTGGATCCAAGCTCGAAATATATGGAAAAGGGCAACAAACTCTCGGTTAACTATAACAATAACGTGTTAAAAATTATGTCCTGCAGTGTCAAACTCTTTAATGTTTTTCTTGCAGTTTGTTAAATTTTTAAAGACTATCGTGTCGGATCTGCCTATATTTCCTCTTTTCATCATAATTATTATTACTGTTATTATTACGAAAAGTTAGCAGTTTAAATTTAATTTTAATTGACATGATGACACATATAGGAAGTGGACCAATTTATTTTGTTCGTAAAAATAACATCAAAGACGGGAGAATAGAAAGCAGTGTTCTATTTTTTTTTTAAAAAAATAATTCTAATAAAAAACCTTGGATCACGCAAAGTTCTCTCTCAAATGCCAGTGTTTGTGTGATCAAACTACCACTTCCGGTTTACCCGTGAATCAACATCTATCTAATTCTCATTTCCTCCAGCCAAATTCCGAATTAATCCAGATAATTAACTGCATTTGCACAACACTTTAATATCACAATGTATTTTTGGTACTTTTTTTTTATACAGATTAAATTAATTCAAAATAGGTTATTCGTCAGGATGCAGTTCTACTCATCACATTATCAAGTAATAAACTGCAAGTTATTTAAAGAAAGAAGAAGAAGAAAAACTTTACGATCATAATTATTTTCTCACTAAAACTTCTCCCATACTAATAAAAGAACAAAACAGAATCTTATCAGTCAAGTTATGGCATTCCGTAGCACCGATCAATCACTTTTTAATGAGGTGCTATTTATTATTCCAATGACAACCAAAGAAGAATTTACAGCAAAACACATTGCTGCAGAAATTACGACCACCCAAACAAATACAAACTTCAAGTCCACAAAACCCCCTTCAACTCTACACACACATTTTTTATTTTCCATTCCCATTAACGTTTTACGACTTTACCTTCAGCTAATAAATGCAGTGGATAAACTCCAACTCACAATTAATTAAAAAAATCAAAAAAAAAAAAACCAACAAATTCTATCAAACTAAAAAATAAATCACATTTTAATGCCCC
Source organism: Strigamia transsilvanica (assembly GCA_034701245.1). NCBI lineage: Eukaryota > Metazoa > Arthropoda > Chilopoda > Geophilomorpha > Linotaeniidae > Strigamia > Strigamia transsilvanica. The sequence continues at coordinate 24,969 of JAQIXU010000198.1, forward strand.
ATTCAAAAGTGTAAATGTCGTCTAATTGATATTAATCTATTCCCCCTCACCACCCTCCTCCCTGCGTTCATGCAATTGAGTGTCATGCAAACCGAAAAAAATATCCAGCCAGTTTACAATTCCCCTTCACTAAACACATCAAGCCTCCTGTCACGTTATCGTCGATGGGGGAACCAAGATTTATCTCCTTTGACATATACCAACATGCAAATGTTAAATTAGTCAACACTATAGCGATTCAAAGTCTACATAATAACATGCCTGCATTATACAATAAACGTTAGCATTACGGTTATTATAATTCAAACCTATTATCATTGTGAATTACGCGAAATAATTTAGAATTTTCAATTTCATTTCAGTTAATATGGAAGAATGGAAGAAGCGAAAAAGTTTTTAATAAAATTATTCGTTGAATAAAAAGGAATTAAATTCGCACTTGGCAATACATTTGTACGAAATGCTCAAATTAAATGCCTCAATAAATTGGTATGTAGTGCAGGGCCCATGATCATTTGTAATGAGTTTTCCGGCGTCCATAAAAGGAACCGACAAGTTGGAGCCGCACAAAAGCTACTGTGCATCGGAGAACCACGTATTTATTGCTGTTTAGCATGCACCAGTTGGCTTTTAGGCTCGAAATTCTCGTCTCTTATTCGCTCGTTATTGGCACGAAAATAAACAGATTTAGTGCGAGTTATGAATATTCCAAATCGAATTACGTACAATGCGTTTAATTCAATTTCGCTTTAACCGGTAGGCGGTTTTTAAATAATCCCATTAAGGCATAGGGGGTAAAACCCACAAGCGGAGACCAATTCCGTTGAGGTTTTCTTTCTTTTTTCTTTACAATTTGTGTTATTTGATTTCAAGAGATGCCTTAAATCTCAAAAATTTAAAATGCAAAATGGAACCAAACCCATACGAAATAATTTTATGATTTGCGTGTAAACTCCTCATCGCCCAGATGTTTGCATTTGCATTCATCGACGTATAAAAAACCGAAACCAACAGGCACAGTAGAATTACATCATTGTGCAACGTCATTTCCGTCACCGATTTCTATATTGGTTTTACCCCCTAAATCTCCCCCTACCACCAATACTTGACACTTCTTGTCCTAAACTTATCCACCTAATTTCGGTCTTGTTATCCAACTTTTTCTCATATTTGTTTTTCCCTCCAACGCTTCAAAAACAACCTCAAAAATCAACCATTTCCAATTCTCCCAATTTAATTATGCACCAACTCGACCTAAATAGGAATTCCGAGCCACCTCCAACCTGTAAACTAATTAAATTATTCAATCGTGACTTTAAATTACATCTTTAAATAAATAACCTAAAAATATCAATTAAAAACGTTTCCCTCAAGGACTTGCAAGATTAATAAGTTGCAAAACAAATTCCATGTGAGTGTAGGAGGTCCACGATAGCAATGTCCGCCTTTCGAATTGACAAAACATTTCGTTTTTGGTTAAGTCCGCTCCATAATAGTAAAACGCAACTGCAAATGTGGCTACGAGATACTGCCAAACAAACGAATTGAAAACGACTTTCCCATGAGCCAAGTGGCTCCTCCAACTTTTTGCTACGACTCAGGGCAACGTTTATTGATTTCTCTATGCCCTAGCGACTACATATACCCGTCCGTGTATGGACTCTCATAACTTGACTGCGCCCTACACTTTTCTCTTTATTTTATTTTTTTTCATTCTGAGAGTTTCTTGAGTCATTGTTTGCACTTATTGAAATAAAAATTGCTTTCCTTCTGCACATCTAATTCCATTACCCAGACTACAAATAAAATATTCAAATAAATACCATAAAATCCAGAAACTCTTGAAGTAGCTCGCTGCCCATTTTTGCCCTGGTCCCAAGTCACGTGTGGCCCTAAGGGCTACCGAAATGTGATATGTAAAATTGGATGGGTCGTAACCAATGTAAAAATTGTCAAAAATGAGTAGAATAAACTAGCGCTTCTCAACGTGGTGGTCCGCAGACCGTTGCTGGTTCGTGAGCAAGAGGTTGGCCGGTCTGCCACTTTAAGCAAAGATTATATAGGCTTAGTAGAGCAATGTTAAAATAAGTTTGGTACTCTGGCATCAGACCATGAACGTCAGGTGCTCTTAGATATAAATTAAATTTTGCATAATTCCCAAAATTCCATCAAAATTCCATCAAAATTTCACCGCAACTGAATGTGATACCGGTCCGCTACATTACCTAGTTTGAGAAGCGCTGGAAGAAACTACCTGGTGAAAATTCAGTTTCTTTAATGAAGATCAGCTAAACTAGATTTTATTTTCACCAAAAAAAAAAATGAATCTACTATTCGCGACCCAAAAACTTTTGAAAATAAATACCTTAACCGAAATTGAAATCTTCCCCATCCAGTTTCTTCTAAAACGTACGGATCCTCTTTCCTGCAATCTCTAAAGCTTCTCTATGTCGAAGAGATTGAGAAAAGTAGATAGTGCCAAAGTCTCGCAAAATAAAAATCATTAGAAAGCTGCAAAATTGCTCTTTGTAACAAACAATTTTGCTTAAAAATTATCATCCATCTTGTACTTTTCATTATTTCTCTCTTGGTAAGTTTCGTTGCACGCAACGATTGAAAATATCCATTTTTCACGTTTCCTGAGTTGCAATTTGTTCGGGTGGAAATAACAGATTGCACTCTAGTCTGTCTGTAGGTTTACCAAATACAAAACTATCTTTTGGGTACAGTTAATCTTATTAGCAAGGCACCCATTGGATTGCTTGGATGATCCACTGGTCTCCGACTAATCAATCAGTTTCCCATTGGCCAATCCGTCACGGTTACGGGTGATTCGAAAAATTGTCATTCTATTGCGATTGCAATGAAAACAGCATGCTGCAAATCTAAGTTTGTATTTCTAAATCTCAGCAATAAATTTCACTCTGAAATTAAGTAACCAACAAATTGCAGCCTGCTAATTAGCCCTGACATCAAAACACCATCCACATTCAATAGGGCTTATACGTGCATTCAACCTACCAACCAGTTGCCATATCAAATCTCAGAAAATCTGCAATTACGATAAACCAATTACTGATAAACTAGAAATCTCACTAGTGAAAGTTAGCCACCTGTCATGTAAAGTCATCTTAAATTCCAAAAAAAAAAAATACATTTTCAAATTTTCCTCCATTAAGTTAGTGTAGGGCAAAAGAAAGTGCAACTTTAAAATAGCAGTGTGGCAGAAAACAGCGATAAAAGTTGATTGTCTATTTAGTAGTAGAAAAGAATCCAATATGATTATTACATTGGCCAGGTGCTCTTGTGCTTGTGCATGAGACCAGGCAGACGCAACTGGAGGGAAAAATAGTAACGCTTGCAGACCTTAGGGATTTGATAACACAGATTATGTGGTGGCTTCCATTTGCTCTCTCGAGCATGATTGAATATGATGGCTTGATATGTATGACCAAGTAAGGCAGAAAGCAATCGACATGGTCACTAAGCTGACAAAATGGGACAATCGCCATGTGGTTCATTGCAGGCTTCATTAACGCGCACTGGGGTATCAAACTGCACAAATACAATTCAGCCCAGCCCTCATTCATTATTGTGCACTGCTTTTAATTCTTCTCAGCTTTCAGTTGCATTCAAATATTAAAATTAAACAATTCGCTACCGGATTTTTGCAAGTTCCCATGATATTCGCTGCGACACAGGAAAAGTGATGTGGCCCTCATCGCGCGGGTCAGCCCTAAGAAATAGCGAACGCTTGGACTCTGGGTCCGAGACATCCTTGTGTATATTTGGGGTCTGACCAAAGCGTCGACGACCCCTAAGCGAGTCCAATTCTGCATCCCAGGCAAGCCAGAGTGAGAATGGAGAGTGCATTTGACTTGCCCCCCTTCCTTTCAGAAAACAATTCGGTGCACCTGTATAATCAATAGTGTGTCAATGATTTGGGCATCGACGTTTCGGGCAGAGTTCGTATAGTTAACTAGACAATAAACTAATCCAGATTCATTATGGATCGACCACTCAAACCTAACGCATGTTTTTCCTTCCTAAAACCATTTCGAGGCTCACATGTACAAGCATTAAAAACACTAAAAAAAAAACTCAAGACAGAAAACTTATTTCTGTTTGCTCAACTTTTATTCAAAATAAAGATAGACTGCGGTTTTGGAACAGTACTCTTTTAGATATTACTCGTTAAAAATAGAGGGCACATTTGTACAATGTGTAGTTTTGTGACTTTATGCGCATTTAATTAATTTTCGTCTAAATTTTCATACCAGACGAATTTTTAGACGAAATGTCTCGGGTTTGAATGCAAATGTTTGCATTCACTATACAAACGCATGCTTTCTTTTTTTTATTGTTTGTTGTTGTTGTTGTTGTTGTTTTATGGTTGCCAACAATACCAGCTTTGAACGTGAAACGCCCTATTCAGTTCGTTTAAACGTGTTTAAACGAACATTTAAACGAAAATGTTCTGATTCAAATGCTCGTGTAAACGACCGTTTAAACGTTACTGAAAGCACCTAGTGTTTTGTATTGCTGTAATTATGTAGCAGATGATTTGCAGAGAGAAGAATAACAAAAATCAGTATGCCATTTTTCACTTTTTCACTTTACAAGGAATAATTTTTAAATAAAATCTTATTTTGTCTTAAAATATAATGTGATATGTTTGAGATTATGCTCTTTTCACTAGCGTAATTCATTTATTTTTAAACCTACATTTAGAATACTTGCGGCTATTGGCGGATCATGCAATTGGAGATACCGAGACGCAAACTAATTTCGAGGCCCCAGAGTCTAAAACTTTTTAAAATATTTTTATCAATAATCACTTTTGGGGCCCTGGCAATACGGGGGCCTGCAGAGAAGAGAGATGGGTTTGGGAGGTTTGGAGAGTTTGGTTGCATTAGGTCTAGTTTGTAGTTTTTTCCAAAAAATTCCAATAAAATCGGATCAATTAATCTAATTAAAGCTAGTTTCACTGCAAAATTGTTACTTGCAAAAATTTCCTGTTTTTTTCTCGAATTTTTCACAATTTCACACACACTAGTCAATTTGATTGTTTCAAAGCACTTCAGTTGACCATTCACCCGTAGTCCTGGTTGGCTCAGTCGGTAGAGCACCCGTCTGGCAAATGGGAGGAACCGGGGTTCAAACCCTGGCTCAAACCCTAGATCAGAACTGTACACTAAATTGTTTTTTCAATCATCAATTTGGTAGGATATAAACAATGACGTGTTTGTGTTAGGAGATTTGGTAAAAGGCAATTCTCTCGATAGTTAAAAGTGGATTTCAACTGAGGGGTATTACATAGCATGTAAAGAAAAAGCCATAGTCAGGGCTCCTCCTCAGGCGAAAACACCATGGGTGTAAATGTAAAACTGGCTGAGTAACCATTTCGAATATCGCTGCCGCGCTGGCATTTCGCATGACATTTCATTGTTACACCATTATCACTTTGTATCATTTCATTGCTATATCACCATTTTATGTTCATTTATTTGCTAACATCAACTGGGTTTTCTGTGGTTGTCTTCGCATTGACTGTGAGTTGATACCTTTTTTTGGTGATTCTGTCAGTTGATCTAAACGATTGACATATTCAAATATTATTCCAATGTCGCCATTGGCTCTCGATGGTTCCTACCAGACCAAAATTGCACTTTCGGAGTCTTCTCGGGCCTCTCACCGCCATGTTTCAGAGTAAACACTTCAATCTTTGCCCCATTTCTTGTTGGTTTGCTTGAAGTTTGTTTCAACATTAAGACCTATATCTAAATCGATGCTGTGCTTGGTTGTCTATGATCTTGTGCAGTTAGTCAAATTTGAGCACATTGGGCAAACGTCAGTTTGTTTGCATTTGCCGTCACTTGCAATTTATCGCTTGTTGCAGTATGGCGAGCTATAATTTCTTTTTCGCACTGAGTTGTGAGATGGCTGAGAAGTTCGTGGAGCCCAGTGAAAAATCTGGGGATGGGGACTCTGTGAGTTCTCACACGAAAAAGACCCGCAAATTCCAAAAACTATATGTAGAAATAGAAAACTTTTTTTTGAATTTAGATTTTTGAATTTTTTTTAAGCTCGACTCAAAAAAAGAGGTCTAAGAGTGCCCCACCACACAGACCACTATCGTCAATGAATAAGGACGGGGGAGTGGTGTACAGCAGTAAAAAAAAACTTTTGAACACTGCAAAATTTTCTATTTTTTAGAGAAATCATCAATTTATCAATATATCTATTTTTTCTAGTTTGAAAGGTTTTTTGAAAAATATCTCAAAATATTCCAAAACTTCCCACTAGAAAAAGGCCTCATGAGGTGTGGGACTCAGTGCGGCCGGTTCTGAGACCCTGGTTACACCGAGGCCTTAGGTGCGCCCATGTGATGATCTGCTACTGCTTGTGGCATGTCTGAACATGGTCATTTTTTATGACTTCTACAGTGAAAAATTGAGCTGTTTGACTCATGTTAGACCATATTTTACAATATTCATCAACTGCAGCTAATTTTATAATGCTTAATCTGTATTTTAGAAGGTCAAAAGTACAAAATAAATAAATTTTGCATCATTTATTATATCCATAAATCACAAATGTCCTATGCTATCCCACAGCCTGTGCCATCACGAGTGACATAATTTTCATTCTTACAAGAGAGAATATTTTCTGGTATAGGTATGTGTAAAGTAGCAACTTTTCGTAGTAAAATTCAGGAAAAAAATTGCTGACTAATTGCTTTCTGTCCCATTTTAGGTGCCCCATACCCTTATATGGGACAAATGCATGATGGTGTGTCAGAACTTAACAAATGAATTTTTTGAATAACTGTAAATGTAAAAAAGTATGACAAGCTTTGTAATTACAGTGTTTCTTTAAAAAAATCCTGACTGCGAAGATCTCCAAAAACCATTGGCCCTACTCTATAAATGGTTTAATTTTATACATTTTTCAACCTTTGTTTTTTCCACCCTGTACCAATTCCTACGAGAAAATGCTGCATAAATGATTGGACCCAACGGAGCGAGGAACCTGCCAACGCCAACACCCATATTACGATCATACAACATCCAAGTTTCATAACGGGTTTATTGACACCAAGCTACATTTTTATTTACCGTCAACACGCATCAAGTCTCTTACTATTTCCACGTTTGTGTCCTATAGCAGTAATAACTTGCAATAACTTGCCAGCAAACTTGCACATTTGTCAATTTTTATAGCGTGTCCCTTTCATTTAATTCAATTTTCCATGCAATGACCTACAGGCGCACAGTTAGTGGTTCGAGAGATAAGAGTCCTAAGAGAGACCGAAAGAGAGAGAAAAATGGAGCGAAATAGGGGCTCCTTAACTTCTTTCAGCTTTATTAATTCCCTGCAACTGCCCCCATGATATCGTGTAGACTCGTGGCTCAAGAAGGAAGAGGCACAATGACTCGTCAATCCAATCATCACCACTCTTCTATCAATTGAGTGAGAACATACCACAAGAAATCTGTGGTGACCCTAGTGAATGTAGGGAGAGGGAACAGAACAGAAGAAATGAGTGGGCAAAAGCAGAGCTGTGGGACACATTCACTAAATTCCCAAACTGCACGTCAGCCAATAGCCATTAGGAGGTGACTGCAACTCGACAAGGAGGCAAGGTCCTGACACCTCTCACAGCTGGAGTCGGTAGGAATAACATCCTTTACATCAATATGAGAGAGAAGCTTTAAGAGTGAGAGACCTTGTTGGCATTCCTACACAACAAACCCCTAACAACACCCACACAAGTTTAAAATGTCAAACTTGCTAAGCCCCATCTTACCACTTTTCCTCTTCGTCTTTCCCCATATGCTTCAAATATATATTTGATAACATATTTTTAGATTTGCCTATTAATACATTCCAAAATAACGTAAATTCCAAATAGGGCCTACGTACAGTACATTGTAATACAGTTGTAATGTATTTTTAAAAAATATTGTCCACTAATATTTTTTTTTCTCCCATTCAATGTTTAACTTGATTTAACGTCGAGTTTTCCAATTGGCTGGACCGCCATTTAACTGCCTGGTGCAAACCATTCATCACTAAAATGCTTAATGCAACAACAAAAAACATATTTACGTTAATGAATTCAGAAAACAAACGCCCTAGTTGCTAAGGCGGCTGATTCTTAACCGTATTAAAGCTCATGGTAATGTAGGATGCAATTTGGTAAAAGTCATCTGACAAAACGTCTCGGAATAGCTGAATCTACATATTTTTCAATCTACATGAAGAGCTAACATGAACTTCCCTAGTTTTATGAGCACCAGTTAATTCCTTCAGTTCGCCCATGACATTTTTTTCTTCTTTTTTTCTTCTTCCTCTTTTTCCTCTCTCTCTCTCTCTCTCTCTCTCACTCTCTCTCTCTCTTTCTCCCATCTCAACTTTCTTCCTCTTTCTATTCTTCTCTCACTTGTCTGAAAGCTCTTTACACGACTCGAGATTCAGCTCTGTCCACATCAAAGCAAACTTGCACTGCTAATGCTTACTATGTGTTTCCATGCCCGCTCCAAAAGCTGCAACGAGCAAAAAAGTAAAGAGGAAGAGGAGAAAGAATATATTTGCTGAGCACAATGCACCCTTAAAAAAAACTAGAGAATTCAAATACTTTCCATGCCCTAAAACGGGATAATTGTGACCACATTTTATAGGAAACCTGAATTGAGGCGTTAATGTAAGAGATGAAACAATGATACATCAGGGGTGAAAGTAGGAAAAATGTCTTGCCGGAACGCAAGACGTAAAAAAATTAGCGGGAAATAATAAACGATATTAAACAATAGTAATGATATTGACGATATCGTTGTATATCGTATTTTCTATTTCGTTTGTTTCCCGCCAATTTTTTTACGCTTATGGGCGGCGGCGGTTTATAATTTATATTCTAGCTGAAAACTCTCAAGTCCCATCGACAACTCAATTCCCCGGGCCAGAATCTCTACAGCTGGCCTGACCAGAATTTTCCAGAGGCTTATGACGTGATTTTAAACCGGAACGGCGTTCCAGAGAGTTCCGGCTTACTTTCACCCGTGATACACTTCCTCATGTTGGTCTATCAACTAGAATTCACAACTTTTTTATATCTTTCTTGGTATGTGCTGACCACAATCACCCGCAATGTGGGGTGAATGTCCCCATGCCTTTGAAATAGCTTATCTGCCTTAATATCTTTTTTTTTTAAATCCTCCACTAAAATAAAACAAAATTAAAACTATACTAATTAAGCAAACAAATGTCGTTAAAGTAACGACAGAGCAACCGATTCGGCTGTTCTCCACTATTTACTAATGCAACAAAAATGTAAATAGTAGTGACCTTAATTGCTGCCATTTACAATTACATGCTTTGAAAGCACATGTGGTCAAGAAAATTAAATTTATTTGGTTTTCACGATTATGCAAGGTTAATGCAGTTCTAAACATTTTGTTTGAAATTTAATTTATTGCATGCTGGATTCGAGAATCACGTAAGTAACAAAATCCTGCGCAGTTGCAAGTTTTCTACTTCTCTTACACTGATTGGAACATTGCACAACATCTGCCATAAGTGGAAGAAAAAAATACCGTTGCAGACTCAAATATCCAACATCAACCATCCATCTTTTTTTTTTTTTTTTTTTTTTTTTTTTTTTTTTTTTTTTTTTTTTTTTTTTTTTTATTTATTTTATTTTTTTTTTTTTTTATTTATTTATTTATTACTCAGCTACAATTTTTGCACGTAGATTTAAAATAATATTAATCCTCTTTGACGGTTCTTTGCCCTTCGAAAACTTTTTTTCCCGTTAAAATTATACAGTTTGGGAAATGCGTGTTGACATTTACCATGTTTGAATTAATTTAGATCCATGTTTAATTATTCCGCTGTGATATGTTAATAACATCGGCAACCGCTTGCAATTTTTTTCCCCCGTTCCCGAACAATTTCAAGACCTTGAGACTCAATTAAAGTAATTACAATTCAAATTATCGTGTTTAGCAATAGGTAATTACGATTCAAAAATCTAACCGTCAAATTTGCAATGTCTGCTCTTTATTGCTACACAAACAAATATTCAGTTAATTGGATTTTTGTGGCCCTTTCACATGATTTAACCACTTACAAAAAAAAATATCTACAAATCGAATCAATTGACTAATTAACGTGGAATACCATCGTAAATCACAACTAAAAAATGTTAAAGTTGAAAATTAAAAACCAATCAATCAAGATGATCTGATTCGGTTACTTTCTATTTTCCAAACATTTATGAATATGTTAAATCAATTAAATTCTGTTATTTTGGTCATCTGTGAAAATATTATCAAATATTAAAAGGATCATTGGATGCATTCGAAAGTAGAATAACAGTCTTGAGTTTCGAGGGATGAGTGTGTTCAATTTAATCAATCCATCGATCAGTTGATTAATCAACAACTGCGCATAATTTATTCATGTTATACAAAATTAATAAATCTTCTGCTGGATTTCTATTTTCGAATGTAAGTGTAGTGAGTTGTTGCTGAATTCGGTGTTATGTATTCCACAATTTGGATTAATGCTCAGCCATAACACCCAAATTCAGGTTCCACTAAACCAGACATGCACTCAAAACACCCTTGAATGATCGTTTGCACCTGCACTATTTTTCAGAATTCGGTTGTCAAGAAAACAAGCCACTCATAGTTTATGAATAGATTAAATTGATTATTAAACACGTTTCACAACACTAAAACACATTACTAATGTATTTAATAATGAAAACTCAAAGGTTAAGCTTCCATTTCGTAAGCTCTTTACACCAAAAATTAAAAATTAAAAAATAAAACAAAAAAAAATTGCAAAACTAAAAATATTTCCATCCTCCGTATCATCTTACCTTTTCATGAAGCAACGCACGAATCTTACTAGCCTGATCCCGAAACTTCTGCAGAGACAACTCCAACTCGAGGCACCTATCCTGCCAGTTGATATCAGTGTCCTCTGTCCAATTAGCAGGGGGATACTCTGACTCGGTGTCCATGGTTTCTATATTTTCACTTATAAGCGACGGCTCTGAAGACAGATGCGAAGATGATCCTGATGACCGCTGGTCAGTGTCTCCTTCAGCCATTATTTCATTAGACCACACACTTCTGGCCCTTGGGATACACAAAATTCCCGTAGATAAATAATCAATTACCGTGAGAGATAAGAAACCAAACACCACAAACTTAATTTCATCAATTTTTTATCATCGTCACTAAATAATCCATAAACTGCCAATCGAGCTCAAGAGTAAATGTAAATCCAATCCTGTAAAATACATAGAAAACAAAATTAAAACCATCGTCACTCTACTTTACCTTTTCATTAATATTTCTAACAAGTTTCGCAACAGGCCCTTTCCCTTTCCCGTTCTCCAACTCAATGCACGTGGCGACAGCTGTTGCAACTATTATTTCATTTGCTTAGATGTGCACGCCCTTACAACCACTTTTTCCTTTCGTTCGTCTGCGACAACATGCGTTCGCAAGATACCAGCAGAATTTTAAAACATTTTCTTAATAAAATTAAATATTAAATTGAGGAAAATAACTATATTTAAGTTCTTCTTTATTTCTTTCAATTCGGTGCACTTTGATGCGCGAGTGTGTAGTGAATCGTTAGAAATAGGAAATAAGATCTGTTTGATCCGATGTGGATCAAATCGGATCTCCTTAAGAAGCTGCATTCAACAGCCATTTTGAGTTTAACTGACTTCGCATGTTACAATGGATAGAGAGGAAAATCCGCCAAGGATGGAAAATCGAATGAAAAAAGTTCGTATTTTCCTGGAATTTGATAAAAATCTTAGCGATGTGTGTTAGATTTGTTATATAATTTAATTTGAAACAAAAAAAAAGCAAAATTCATTTTGTCGTTTAGTTCAGTGAGTGGCCAAATTAGAATAAACTCTAGCGAGTCACGAAGGAACTAGAAATCGTTGGGGGCAAAAACCAAAAAAATTAATTTACGAAATGTTGATAATTTCTGCAAATCTCGCCTCCTGTATTAATTTTAAAATTAAAATTTAAAAAAATAAATAAATTTTTTTCCTACCCTCAATTTAAATCTATTCAAGGGTAAAGAACGATTACTCATCCATAACATATTCGCAGAGACTATTCAATGAGTTAAAGTTGTGTCCCAACTCCCACCCCAAGAAAAAACAACAACAGACATTTAAAACATTCGCTGTCAGTTTTGAAGAAAAGCTCTCGCTGGATCAAAAACACATGCTCTCATCTCAAACCTAATCTGTTCTTTTAACACAAGACACACAAACAAAAATTTCAAACATCTGACATAAATCAATCACTTTTAAGCTGCGTTATAATAAAATCATTCCAAAACTCAATTTTAAAATTAAAAAAAAAAAACAATTTTAAAAATATAAAAAAATAAATTTATAAAAAATATTTTAAAAATAACGCGCCGAGTTGCGCCCCTCAAGCCGTTGCAATCGGATGCTTTCAGCTCCGAATGAATGAATGTTGTCAACTCACTGATACAATCTTAAAATCAAAGAAGCAGTCGAAATTTTAGTGTCACGCATTTCTACCCAACCACTATAATCGCATTTTAAATTTATACATTTTAAACAAATTTTCTCCCCCTGTTCTCCGTATAAATAATTAAAAACTATTTTGTGAGTCATTGACCACTTTTGGTAATGAAAAAAAGTGTTTTTGCGTCGTCTTGGGAGAATTTTTTCTTAATATTTAAGATTCACCTTTCACCTTTCGTCGTCTGCTTTAACAAATATCATCATTTTTTTCCCTTCGTTCTATATTTTTTTAAAAAAAAAACTTCGTTGTTAAGTTGTTAAAATATGTAGATAAATAGTTTGATCAATAAAGCATTTTCCCCTCTGAAGAAGGGAACAGGGGAACGAGGGGAAGGGCTAAGTTAACTAAGCGCGACAGGCGAGCTAAACTTTTGTTGTGCCCGACCGGGGAGCGATCAACTTAGCGAAGAGTCATTAGTAAGCGGAGCGGTTTACTACGTGTAAGAATTGCCTGAAAATGATCCGTCATGGATAAATAATATATCTATTTAGAGGAACTCACCCATTCTCATATCAAACCATCGATAGATGTCAACATTGACGACGGTAGGTACTCCACACTCGCGAATCTATCCTCAGTAAAATGCGCCGCTGAGCCACAAACATGGCTGTAGGTCCGAGCGAAAACGAGGGGAAGCATGCTATTGGTCTAAAATAAAATATAATTCTCAAGATGCTAGTTGTTTAATAATTATTTAGAAATTTACTTTCTTTTATTTCTGTTTTATGTTTTTCATTTAGGTTAGTTTAGTTTGTGATTTAAAATGGATTATTTTCCGCGAATTAGAGATCAAGAAGTTTGTCGATAAAAAGATGGCGACGTCCATGCTGCTAGTTTGTAGCCTCGCTTCATGGTATCTTGATGGGCTGCATGCAGATCGATAAACGTGATATCAAAACAGAATTTCAGGAAATCCTCTTTTTAACTCGTCTATTACCAGTTGTCTATCATGCCATCCCGAAAACAAAGAGAATTCCAGAATTCGCGGCTAGAGAAGAAGGAAGATTATTTACACGAAATTCAAGGTACCTCCTGATTATCTGTATGCCGCTTTGTTGACCTTTCATTTCCACTCGCACAATTATGAAAGAAAATCAAGGTCGATAAATATAGGCTAGATTAATAATTATTCGGTTTCACGTTTCCCCCACTTTTGTTATCCGATAACATGGGAAACGACGTCATAATGAAATGCGTCACAATCAAAGCCATTTCATGTCACAATTAGTGTTGTATTTTTGTTTAATGTTATGGTTTTTTGATGCGGAATGAAAATAATGTTGCAGGTAGTGCGCAGCAGTAGTTACGACAGATGAAATTATCGGTGACCTTGCTCAGCCGATCAATGTTGACACTATTGATTTTTGCTAGTGGGTGGGAATGGAAGGCGAAGGCGGTTATTTCTTGAAATACGGTAGCGTTTACGTAAAAATAAAAAAAAATATTCTCATCACACCAGAAAATCATTAATTATTTGTTTTCTGTTATAATGAATTATTTTTTGTAATTTGTTTCAATATTAAATAAACATTTTTTTGATTTGCACATACTGCACATGTTATTTTTTTATTACTACAATATTTTTTTTTATTAAAAAAATTTTATATTTAAAAGATAGAAATTGATATACTGTTTTTCATTTTTAAAGAGAAGGAAAATTTATTCATAATTGATAAATTCAAGTCGCATGTCATAAATCATCCAAGTTGTGTAAAGACTGTCAAAAGCACTACTTACCAACTAGTTTAATTCTCTTCCTGTTTATAAAAAATTACATACTCCATCTTCTCAGGATATTTAAACCCAGACGACCGTCTACCTTGCATCGAGTGGTTACATGAATTTCTGCAAAGCGAAGATGCAATTCATCAAGCAAATCTCATTAAACAGGTAAACAGCTCATTTCTCATTCCAAGCAAAAATTATTCCACAAAATCTCAGCAAAGGCCAAATTCATATGTCAGACGCAGCCAGGTGCGAGTTGAGCGCGTGACCTTGACTTCTGCTCCTCGGATCCGATTTCTTTTCATACATCTCACGCGAGTGTCTGGTGTCGAAAATATAAAATTTATAAAAAAAAAAAAAAAAGTTTAGAGATATTTTCATCTTAAATGGACTGAAAAGTCAATCAACTACATCAAAAGTACAACTTTATTTACACGCATGCTCTTTAATGGCTTTTGCAGATTCGGCAGAGCTTTCAGAAAATGCAATCAACTTGCCAAGACCAGGTGTTGCTCTGCTGCAGGGTGCTGGCTGATGTGTACATGGGACTGGACCTAAAAAACATTCTCAAGAGGACTGTTGCCAGGTTTGTGGCCCCCTTTTTTATTATAAGAATTCGGCTTTCTAATTGGAAATTAGAACTGCACTAACACCCACTTCTGGTGGTATATTGCACCGGTTGTTTTTCCACACTCTTTGTTTTTTATTTATTATCTTGAGTGTTTTTGTTTGATTTTTTTATACGATAAAAATATATGAACTAGGTCGACATTTCAATTTTTTTTTTAGATTACGCTTAACTATTGAGGTTCTTTTCTTAATACATGTTACATCGAGTGGATGTCATTTTAATGAGTTTTATCTTGTGTATACTAAAGAAAAAAATTGGAATGAACATTTCAAATTTCAATTAAAATGTCATAGTTTTTTTTTTTTTTTTTTAAATTTTTAAAAAAAAAATTTTATGATGATAACTTTTACTTTTGATGGATCTCCCGCATGCCCTGCAAGAAAAATAATGGCGTCTGTTATATGAGAAATTGAATTATCTTTTAAAAATCTAGAGAGAAAGAAAAATAAGCAATTAGGGATTAAATTAGTTTCAAATTTGTGCCACGACTATAATCTATTTCATTTTTTTTTTCAAAAATTTAATTTGAGTTAAGCTAAAAATCAAATTATTAATAATTAATTTTTTCAATCAAAAATCTTATTGAAATCCAAGACGGCTGTCAAACCTATAATTTCCATTCACAATGACGAGGGGGTTGGAAAGGGAACACTTTTTTTTGGATTTGTTTACACTTTAAATTACATACAATTATTTTTTTTTTAAATAATCCATTTTTTTTATAAGGATTATAATGAATGTTTGTGATGATAAATTGGTTTGCATTTGGAACCGACGCGTGTTAGAACGAGATTTGGTAAAATCGAATATTGGCGGATTTGAGTCATTAGCAATTGCAATCGACAAGTCGCACAGTATACAATTAAATTTGAGTATTGGCTTGACTCTTGTGCAATCAACGAGACGTGTTTGGCAACTAAGAGCTTATGAGAATGCTGATTGAATTTGTATAAACTGCGATTCAAATGGGGAATATACTGCAGCAATTTGCAACATTTGAGGCCTTGATTGCAAACTACGTGCGCTTAATTGTTGACTGCTTGCAGAATAGATTTGCAAATCAAATTAAACACAATCCCACCAACACTATTCGCAATGGACTCATATTGATAAAGCTGACGAGAGAGACGAAACACTTCGCTCAATTTGCTCAAGAAAAATTTAATTTCCCTAATTATTGCTTGTTAATTGAACAAATTTAAGAGCTTTTTTTTTGGCACGTCATTTGCGATTAAAACTTTCCCACTTCCAAATATTCATTATACTTAAAACGAGTGAATAATTTTGATTTTATTTTAAAAAATAAATAAAAGATAATGATTATCTTAGATCTGTCTTTTGATAGCGAATGGTGTCAAGTACAACTGCGACTTAGTAGTTCAATGTGACTGGCCGCTACAGTGTTGCGAGACATGCATGTGTTCTTATGATGGCATTTATGTGACAGCCTGACGTGCAATAAAGCCTGTGCCATGCCTTTGTTTTCAAATGCCAAGAAAGTGAGAATAAATGACACACTGTTTAAAGTTGAGAGGAAAAAACACTACTGTCAGGTCAGCAGTTTTCGAGCTGTATATAGTCAAAGTTGTGAGACAATTATTTCCTCCTAAATATACATTTTGAGAAGCACATTGCAAACCCATGGCACGGTCAATCAGTCAAAGTTAACCAAGATTCTGGATCACTGACTTTCTTTATTGGATGAATGTAGGGAGATAAAATAGTCTCTTAAAAAAAAAATTGGAAAAAATTTTTTTTGGGGGGGTTTGTAGGGGCCATTTAGTACATTAATTCAGGTGATGTTTTGTTTCTAAATGAGTCATCACGAAAGCCAATTCGATTACTGAGTTAATGGGAAAGAGCAGGACAAGACACTTAAAAGAAATTATGGTCACAAAATGCCAGCTATTGTATCTCCCAAGACCAAGCAGAGTGTGGAAAAGGAATTAGGAAAAGCAGGGTGTTGAACATATTCACACACACTTTTAAAGAGCCCCTTTTCCTCCTTATGTATTCCCTCCATTATCACAGCCCATCCACACACTCGTGCTGTGGGAACAATGAGTCTTAATTAGATCGCTGCTGATGGAATGAGATGATTGTATGGGGCACGTGAGAATAAAACAACCCTACACCTACCTATGAGGAAATAACTACAATATTTTATTATGGTGGAGTTAATCATTAATTCATTTGAAAACGTGTTAATTTTTAATTTTTATCGTTCTGTGCTTAGCCAATGTTGTTGCGAAAAAAGCAATTTGAGCATCACACATCCATCCCTCTCGCCCTCCTGTAATTCTGTAGGTGTAATTCCATTGTTGCAAATGTAATAAATTCACGCAGGGTGGGGGAAAGTGACAGAATCACAACTTAATTTTTTTCAGTACATTTTTTAAAAAAAAAATTCCTTAACATTACTTTGACGAATGAAACAATTCTATCTTCATGAATTCCCAGCACTTAATATAGCTTAACAAAAGAAATATTAAATCACTGTATTGATGCTATCGTCTTTACTGTAGGCTGAATCCAACTCCGAATGAAGTTTGCATGCGTTGGCAATTTATCTGGTTGCTTCCTTCCCTTATTCCCTACTGTGCACAGGGGGGTATGCGCAGAATACACCGCGCCTTTCCAGATAAACGTCAAGCCATTGGCTTCTCTTCCAACTGATCTGGTTACTTTTTTTATACATCTTTAGGCTTAGGTTTTCTTTTCTTCTTTTGGTGCGTTGCTTTGTTTTTTTTTACTTTAGCGAGCATTGCATCGCTTGTAAATTCCACTGTTTAAACTCTGGAGGTTGTAAAACGCACAAGTCAACATCATTCAAGAAAAGGAATATGAAAGAAGACATTAAGTTATATGGTTTCATTAAAAGGCTTCGGTTGCGGTCAAGGCGTGGTCGGTCTTTTGCCCTTTTTAGTGGCACTTGTACCGTCGGCTAATGCAGTAGCCGTCCTATTAGACCGTTTTGTTTTGACTGGCTCTGAGGTTGTCATTAGCCCTTACTCTTGTAAGATTGCACGTTAGCAAGCAAAGCGCTGTAGTAGTCCTAGCGTGATCTGCATACCAACTGTGTAGGCAATCAAAAACCTTCACTGCACCAGTGGCAACATGCTTTAAACACCTTGTGCAAGGGGCTTTCTATGTTTCATAGTTATTTAAAGCGGCCATTTAACCGCTTAAGCATCACTCTTTTGCTACTCCGAGTGCCACTTTGTTACTGAATATCCTTAAAAGTTGTATTAAACTGATATTTTGTTGCCACTAATTTCATGTTTAACGACCTGCCGGTTTTTTTTTTGTTTTTTTATTTTTATTTTCTGTACACAGAATTACAACAAGTTGCGTCCTTGTGATTTATAGAGCACATTACAACCTTCCAAGTGTCATAGGATGTTATTAAGTGAAACTTCATTCGACCCTATCTATCACTAACTTCCATTCTCTTCAGAGAATAGAAAATAAAGTACTGTAACTATCAAACAAAATGCGGGTCATCTATTTAAGGAAAAGAAGCCTTTTATTGATGGAGTCATTCTTTGCCTTCTTTTGTTGTTTCTTGCGGATTCTCCACCGCACTATTTTCCAGACAGATGTGCTGCTGGATCATCATCTCGTGTGGAAGGCTGTGACGCAGCAAATTTTCCCTGTTTCTGTTTGATGGCCACCCCTCACATATACGACCTTTCGCCTGTTTGATGTGTCTTGGCAGTCGTTATCCCGTCTTCTTTCTGCTTGTCTTTTATCACTACCCTTAGTACCATCAACTGAAGGAAGGGCATTGAAGTATAAACCCTTTGATTTTTTTTATTTTTAAATATTTGATTCTGCTTTTGCCTTTCCATTCCTATAGAATCATTCACTGTCACCTCTGGCAAGTTGGAGGCGTACGGTTTAATACTATTTTGTTGATGTAATCCAATTGGAATGAGTCTGTCTTCGGCTAATAGGCTTTTCGCACGAGTCAATCCCATCTTTCGTACACTTTATTCTTTCTTCTCTCTGTTAGCATTTTTCTTTTCACAATTTCTTGTCAATATTTTTGCTTCTTTGTGGAAGTTAGCTTTTGGCAAATTTTCTGTAGGGTATGAATCGTATTTTGAGCATTGGTAATTTGCAGAAAAAAAATTATTTATTAGATCCTGGAACGAATGAATGAATATTACTTTAATTTTTATAAAATTTGGCTCTAAGTCATGAGATGGTTGGTGTGATGTAGCATTTAAATCACTAAATCGTTCCTTTCACATATAGCCTGCTAAGTGACAGTAATCATAATCTGATGCACTAGGCGCATTCATAAAGTTATTCAATAAACTTGTAAGATTTTACATGTTAAATTTTACATTTAAAAAATATAAGCATTTTGACTAGTTTGAAAAAAGATTAACAAGTTTAAATAACTTCATGAATGCGTTTAGTGTCATCATTTTTCTTCCATTTATACACTAAGGTGTATTTAGACTAAACAGAATTTTCAACAACATATTTTAACTGCTTTTTAAACTGCTTGTCTTGATCTAACTTGAATAATGGCAGCCGATTTAGTCTGTTTTCAGTCGCACTGGGCATGCGCACAACATTTAAACAACAAAACGTGTTAAACACGACATTATTTATGAATGTGCCGACTAAAACATGAGTCTTAACATTAAAAAGACGTTATTTTAGATTAAAAATGGCTTCAAATACAGCCAAACACATAGTCACTGGCTTGCCCTTTTGTCGACAAATTGGAATGCGGCCAACTAGGGTGAAACAAACTGGACGCATAATTTTTTCAGTAATTCCTAGTGGTGCATTATAATATGGATACATCGGGCACTCACCTAGGGTCGCAGATTTTTAGGGGCTCCATTTCAGTTGATCAGTTTATCAAGACATTTTTACGTTTATTTTGGCTTTATTTCATTAATATAAATGGGCCCCTTATTCGTGCCAGTGCCCAGGGTCCCAAGCACCTCCGGTAATACTGGTTCAATGTGAAATTTACAGTTGGGTAGAAATAACTTTAAAATTTGATTTACTGTACAATCGCGTAATGGATTTGTTTGCTTGACCTATTGCACCGAGAGCCGCCTCTTGATGATCCTATAGTTGCATTTTAGTTTGGTGTACCGTTTGCTTCTCATTACAGAATTTATTTTTAACTACTTTTAAAGACTCCTAGATCCGTTATGCCATTATTATTTCGGATATTTTTTTCGCCCATCTCATTATTCTTTAAAATATTTTTTTAATAGACATTCACTTATACATCAGGAGTGTTAGGGTCGACACATCGATTTTTCCGGTTGCCTCACGTGCGATATTGGCAAAGAGGCAAAGCAGGCTCATTTTTTAGTTTTTTTCCTCAATGCAATTATCTATGCAATTTTTAAAGTGTGTCGTTCCTGGCCTTGCCATTAATTTTCATTATAAGAAAGGCACTCATTTGACATTGATTAAAATAAAACCCAACTTGAGTAATTAGTAGAAAAAACAAGAGCTCTGTGTAATGTTAAAAGAGCATTACGAGTAGAGAAATTGCTGAAGTAGAAGATGATTTACAAAATGCAGAAATATTTAAAGTGCTAAGAATAAAACTGACACACATGATACTTTATCGCTGTACACACAAACGTTGGCTATAATCTTAAAGAAGATTTGTTTCACTGTCCTATCGGAAAAGGAGGGAATAAAAGTCGAAGGGTGTATTGGGGGGAAACGTTTTCCTTACTCTGCATTTGTTTCATCTCACCATTCAATGACAGGATGAGCCCTTTCTGATAAGGCCTTTTCTTTCCATACCATTAATTCCGGATGATTTGTCTCTTTCCGCCATTCTTGGGCATTCTATGTCTTGGGAACTCAACTTGTCATTCCCATAAAGAATGGCAATGAAACAATAACTCTTATAATGTTCTACTGTTTTTGTCTTTTATAAGTACAGTATTGTTGTTTTACTCTGATATGTAGAATTTAAAATTGGTTATAACGCGGTTCGTTATAACGAGTTTTGACTGTAGTACTTTAAAATACATTTTAGATAAATAATAATATTCTGCAATGCATTTCATAATGCATTTTACAAAATGTATTATCATTTGCAAATCAATACTATGCAAAAATGTTTTACAAAATGCATTTCACAACATATTGTAATACACTGTAATGTATTTTTGAACCATATGGGTAACTACGCATAGCGCTCAATCCCGGAGGATTGCTTCAAACTTTTGGCGCCCTTGTGTGAATCACGATATCAATAATTGGTAGAAACAGTCCTGATTAAGGAGATTTTATTAGCGAATTTGGCGTCTGAACTACTTTAGGACTCAGACTGGATGACATCATTGTGGTAGGAACAGCACGGTTTCATTGGTTCGACTCCAAAAGAATTTTAAATTGATGGGAGCATTAATGGATGGAAAACCCAATTTCGATATGATATCATTTGGTGGTAGGGTGGGAGAAAGTAGTTTGTTGGTGTCTTGTTTTCCATCCATTGCTAGTTGCTGTTTGGCATTGATGTTTCTTTTTATCTGTTCAATGAAGCGAGCGTTAGAAGTTTGCTGAAATCTAGACTGAAATCGGAGCATTTCCTTAAGTTCAATTAGCAAAGTGCCTACCAGCACAAGTTTGTGTCGTGCATTCGATTCAATTTCATGTGTGAATGGAAGGAAGATTTGTTGCAGTAAATAAAGTCGTTTCTTCTTGATAATTGTGCCTTGTAACGCAGATGGTACTTGCTTAATTCGCACAACAACTGACTCAAATGAGAAACTTATCAGATGTTCTTAAGAGTTGATTCAAATATAAAAGGCTTGACTGCTATTCACCAGCCCCTTTCTACAAAATGAGAAAGGGGTTGTTGGCGCCAACTGTCTGCTTCACCCGTTGCCTCTTTGCTTTAAGTCCGGAGAGAGCACAAACATCCTGCGCCACCATTTGCACTGTGATTTATTGGCGTGGAAACGGTTACCATGACGACTAGATGAAAGGGCTACTTTTGTTCTCAGTTTGCAACTCTCCAAATTACTGGCAAGAAGCATCACCTGGTCTTTGCTTCGCTTGATTTTCCTGTATGAAATATTGATGGTCGATTTTTGTGTACCACATTTACGTCTTATACAATGGGTTTTAAAGTAGACATTTCCAACTTGGTTCCCTGATTTATTTGCCGTGATAAAGCAAAAGCCTCCGAGTGCACAAGCGAGTGCTAACTTTTGCACGCTCGCTAAAGGGATGTGGGTGGCGACAGATGTTGGCTTTATCAAGGAAAAAGAGACGCAAAAGCGCTTAGTCGGATGCATTTTTGCCAATTTATAACTCCCACTTTGAACCGATTTTTAAAACGTCTGAAAAAATACATTAAATAAGGCACCAGCTCCGTTTAATTGCTGATTGAAATTCCAACTTTTGATTGTTTTTTTTTTTTTGTTTTCCTCTCTTAATTCCACTTCGCCAAACTGAATTTGAATATTTTTTTTCCTGTTTACACGGCTGTGCGAGTCTAAGATGAATGCCATAAAATATTCACCCATTCATTCTCTTTTTGTAAGAGGGAGTTGTTTTGCCACTAGGTATCTGACACTGATCACAGATACGAAGAAAGTACTAATTTCATTTTTATCGTATTTCCTCGGTCCTTTTCGCTTATTGGCTCAGTCAACAACAGTTTGTTATCTTGGTCCGAAAAATAAAAATAAAAATATTCCTGGTAGTTTGCTGCTTTTGTGATAATACTATTCTTGGCAGCAATGAACAAATAACCGGAAGTCGTGTTGGGTGCAATGAACGTTGTTTCTGATATTAAAGGACTTCTGGAGTGACCAACTTGAATACCACATAAGAATATCGTCTTTTTTAAGGGAAAAAATTATGTTCTCTTATGGTTCTCTATGGACAAATTTGTGCTCACAGATAGCAACATAAAAAATGTCTTTTTCCACTGAAATTAGCTGCAGTGCAAACGAGCCCTTGGTGAAACATTTGTAAAGAAGCAAAGGGATTTTCAGTCCTCAGCTGTAATTAAAACTATTGATTTTATGGTAAAACTTTTACTGGACACTTTAAACAGATCCCCATTTTATAGTTGCTATAAATGTTTATAAATGATCCTTGGTGATGGGGTCATCGCCTTTTTCTAATTAGGGTGGCTTTAAATGAGGAAAATAGAAATGCCCCAAGTGCGTCTTTGCCCTGGCATATCCGAATGCTATATGTTGTTCTGAATATAGACTCAGGAAATGTCTTATCTTTTTTTGTTTTTGTTTTTTTTTCCTTCTCTTTTCCCCCCTCGCATTTGACAAGTCAGAAACCCATCAGGAAAAAATGACAAGAGGGAAAAGTTTTTTTCTTCTCTCCATTTCAGTCTCTTGCCTCCTATTTGTGTGTGGAGTGTGTATGGGGAGGTGAGGTAAAACTAGGAGGGTAAAAGCATCCGGCCATTATACCCCCTACTAGTTTTCTCTTATCCCTAAAGTCATGACTTCTGTGGTTTTAATTCTCCAGAGCAGCCATTCAGCAACAATATACTAGACTTAACTCAATTACTACTTATGCAATTACAGAGGGTAATAGACTCATCTTTCGTACATATGAAAATGAAACTTTGGTGTGTTTAACTACTTTTAACCCTACCATTTAAAAAAAAATAGGATAAGTTTTTAAGCTTTTTTTCATGTTTGTAATTTTTTTCATAATTGTAGTGCACTTCAAGGATCCCCCATTGAAATTCATGAGGCCGTCGCTGGATTCCTTCAAGATGCTTTAGTGGTTCGGCTTCACGGCGTAGCAGAGGATACTGAAGAGGAGAAACTGCGCCGTTTGGTGGACGACATCATTGCATGTTTTGATAATTTTCCTCTGGGTAAGGTTTTAGAAATGACTGTTTACAAAGAAACCTAAGGGGTTTTGTTATCTCTCTATACCCATGTTGGGTGAAATTGTAACCATAAAAATAAGATTTTTTTTTTTTTTTTTTTTTTTTAAACACATAAGGATCCAGACACATTCAATCTCTCTTGACTCCTCCTATGAATATTTTCTCAATATTTTTTTTTAAAATTTTATTCGAAATTTAAACGAAACGCTTGGTTTATTTATTCAGTATTGCCAATTGACCTGTTGCTGCTCTTGCGTTGGCACTCTGAATTCATTTTAATCAATGAATTGAACAAAAGCACCGTCTATTGGATGAGTTTTGTCATTGTCCTGCTGAGCCCGCAACCCTTTTCCTGAGTAATGACTTTGGCTTGGAGGCGAAACATCAGCATTCAATCCCTTACCCCCGTGGTAATTGCGGCCATTGTGCTTCAGCCCATTCCTGATTAAGGAAGCGAAGCAAGCTTTTGATTTCTCATTAAAATAGGATCAGACATTCCCGTGAATTTTAAAACACCTTGCAATTATGAGAAAACTAAAACAACCAAGGCAAAGAACAAATTGGAAGAAAACCGATAACAAACTTTGTTCTTCCAAACACTCCAACTTAGTAATAAAAAAATGACAACTCTTATTCGAGTTCTTTTCTCTCTTTTGGGCCTGTCAGCGAGTACCTTAATCTTCATTTGATTGCTCCTGGAGCATAAACTAGTGTTTTTATTGTGCCATCCTCTTTGAAATATTGATAACTGAATATTTTATTTTAGTTGAATTGCTTTTTTTACCCAAAAAATGAAACAATCCTATTGTTGTTATTATTGTGACTGTAATTATATGGGAGATATGCGTGCATGCTAGTTTTTGCTAAAAACAAAAACATTTTTGCAGTCTGACACACCATTTGTGGACCAACTGCGTGTCATTGATTTTTTCTTTCAACTATCTTTGCAATTTGCGGAAGGCATCGAGGAAAACGACCACATATGCCAAAATCTCAAGACGTTTCCTTCTACAAATGTCAGCTCCTATTCTCTATATTTTTTATTTTTTTGATAGCAAAAAGGAGAGCAGACGTGTATTTTGAACTTTAGCTCACATTTTTTATTTTTATATTTATTTACATACTTCATACTTCAGTTTCTGATCTTTTCCCTCTGTCCTTTCAACCTCACTTCATCTGTCTGCAGTTTACGTACTAACATGTCATCGCTCACATAATTATCAAATACCGCGCAGCAAAAACTTAATGGGAATTCATCACGCAAAAGTAGAATAAAAGCAAATTAAACTTAAAGAGACTGTTGAAAAATGGAAAGTTGACTGACGACTATATAACTTTAGACTTTAATAAGGAAAAGAAAAAGACCGTGTATAACATCACAATCTAATGAAATTACAAGTGCAACGATTCACCAAAAAAAAGTTTTAAAAAAGTGCCTTTTCATGCCTGTAGAATATTGCGTTAAATTTTCTTGCCTTTCTTGTAAAAGCGATAAAACGGCAGTTTATTAGGTCCTGAAAGTGTTTAGCTGTAGATTAAGGTCTTCTTTTTCCGTATATTACGTGACTTGTCTGATGATGGACCGCATCGCCCGTAAAAGCCCAAGCTCGAGCTAATAAGTGAGGCCGCATTCACAAGTGTCTCGATAACCCTTAATATTCCACCCACCATTTTAAGTAGTTTATGGGCTAATTCCCAGCAACTTTAATGACCTTGTTGGTTTTATGACTTAGAATTAATAAAAGTACGACTCCGTCTGGAGTTGAAGAAAACATGCATTAACTTAAAACCTCGCCATATTTTTTTTTTCTTCAAAATTTAACAACCCCACATTCACTTTTAAACCACTTAACTCCTATCTTTATATCCCCTCGCCTTTTTTTTTCATATACATTTTTTTTTATATACGTGTTCTTAAATAAAGTGTAGTTTTTGCTTGAAATGTTCCAGTTAGAATAGGATAGGAGTTTAATAAAATGTGTCACTCCACGACTGAATCTGATAATAACCTCCAAGTATGAGAGCAGGAATTTTTTCATGTTTAGTACCAGCAGAGATTACCTATGTTATCCCCTTTGGCCTTAGCGAGAGTATGAGTTTGAACTCGGGGTCTTGTTTTACTACACTCTTAATTAAGCCCACATGATAGCCCACAGTTTCTCATGATTTTTTTATTTTCTTTTTGCAGGAGAACGTTGTTTGTCTGCTTGTGTGATAAATGGTAAGTTACTTCTTTATTTTCTTTGTGAAAACTAACAACAAACTTTTTGAATGTACACAAAAGCACACAAAAGCTTAGTTGTAGAGATAGAGGCTGCATGCAGTCTCCGCTCTTCACTGCGCAGAAAACAGAATAGAAAGTGGGAATTTTTTTTTAGGTTTCTTGAATATATTATTCAAAACTTTTGGAAGTTGAGGTCCGTTCCAATAGGATTAATGATGACTGTTATTTACCACTTTTAAAAAAATGAAAGATGTGTTTAGGTGTAAAGCAATGTCCCAAAATGCGAACATTTAGATGCAGAAGAACAAAATGTTTGGGTACGTTTTTCTTTTTACAGCAAAGCGTGCGCTTTAAAGACAGTTGTAAAAATAAAAGACTTAACGTCCTTATAACTTAGGGTGTGGAACCTGGGACAACTTTACACCTAATAACACACTTTTTTTAGCGTTCATGGTAGAATAAATTGCTGTAATTTGTCTTTTACATTGATGCTTTATAGTACTACATATGGTTAATGGTTGGGTAGAACCACAGTGCTAAAAAATGTATGCAAATAGATTGTGATCTGAAGAGCATATACAAGTAGATGTAAAAATGATTGCATTTGCAACGTACAATAGAGATTTTGAAACGTTTTAAAATTTGACGATGTGGCCCGGGATGCGCTTTAAAGTTTAAACATCAAAATCACATACTAAATGGAAAGAATTCCAAGGCTAACAAAAAAAAGTATGCGACTTCAATTTTTAATTTCTTCTAGTTCAGCGCAAACACAATTTCAGAATAATACATCAGTAATCCCCTGTCTACATCAAGGTTTTGGATCTCATCCGATCTTGCGCATATAGATCCATTATTGGTGTGAACACTGATCT